>CAMRHE010001715.1:0-47406 GCA_947044405.1 Leptodactylus fallax
CAGAGCCTACTGCTTCTGTTCTTAGCAAGTCGTTTTCTGAGCTCACATGTCAATGGCACTTGTTAAAGAATTCTACAAAAACTTAACATCTAGTGGGTGATCATTTTGAGACTACAGACAAAAACTTAACTTTATAATATTGTTGTCGCTCCCTGATTTTTAGATATTTATAAAAGTCACCTTAACAGCATACTATTCAGCATTGTCTTATTAATGTCCTCTGACCAGTGCTCTAAAACGTCGGCTATGAAGCCTGATTCTATCCTTTGCGCCGTTCAAAAATCACCTGAGAATATACAGCAACTTTTAATATTAGACAATGTGGCCACGCCCTTGTTACGTCAAAGCGCTCATTTGCAAATTGAAAAAAAGCAGAGATTTCTTGACAACGGAGACACCCATTTGCAAGGGGAAAATACCGTTGGATTCTGGTGACGTTAACCTATCTATCTGTAGGACTGGGTTCAGGAACAGACTGCGCCATCCATTGCGCCACAGAGCCTACTGCTTCTGTTCTTAGCAAGTCGTTTTCTGAGCTCACATGTCAATGGCACTTGTTAAAGAATCCTACAAAAACTTAACATCTAGTGGGTGATCATTTTGAGACTACAGACAAAAACTCAACTTTATAATATTGTTGTCGCTCCTTGTTTTTTAGATATTTATAAAAGTCACCTTAACAGCATACTATTCAGCATTGTCTTATTAATGTCCTCTGACCAGTGCTCTACATCCTCGGCTATGAAGCCTGGTTCTGTCCTTTGCGCCTTTCAAAAATCACCTGAGAATATACAGCAACTTTTAATATTAGACATTGTGGCCACGCTCTTGTTACGTCAAAGCGCTCCTTTGCATTTTGAAAAAAAGCAGAGATTTCTTGACAACAGAGACACCCATTCGCAAGGGGAAAATACCGTTGGATTCTGGTGACGTTAACCTATCTATCTGCAGGACTGGGTTCGGGAACAGACTGCCTTTAAGATTGGAGACAAATATTGTACTTTGGGTTGGGTCCAAAATTCGACTCTGGTGGGACTCGAATCCTCAACCTTTGAATAACTACTCTTTTCCAGAAGTCCAATGCGCTATCCATTGCGCCACAGAACCTATTGCTTCTGTTTTTAGCAAATTGTTTTCTGAGCTCACATGTCAATGGCACTTGTGAAAGAATCCTACAAAAACTTAACATCTAGTGGGTGATCATTTTGAGACTACAGACAACAACTCAACTTTCTAATATTGTTGTCCCTCCTTGTTTTTTAAATATTTATAAAAGTCACCTTAACAGCATACTAGGCAGCATTGTCTTATTAATGTTCTCTGACCAGTGCTCTAAACCCTCGGCTTTAAAGCCGGGTTCTGTCCTTTGCGCCTTTCAAAAATCACCTGAGAATATACAGCAACTTTTAATATTAGACAATGTGGCCACGCCCTTGTTACGTCAAAGCGCTCATTTGCAAATTGAAAAAAAGCAGAGATTTCTTGACAACGGAGACACCCACTTGCAAGGAGAAAATACCGTTGGATTCTGGTGACGTTAAACTATCTATCTGTAGGACCGGGTTCGGGAACAGACTGCGCTATCCATTGTGCCACAGAGCCTACTGCTTCTGTTCTTAGCAAGTCGTTTTCTGAGCTCACATGTTAATGGCACTTTTGAAAGATTCCTACAAAAACTTAACATTAAGTGGGTGATCATTTTGAGACTACAAACAAAAACTCAACTTTATAATATTGTTGTCGCTCCTTGTTTTGTAAATATTTATAAAAGTCACCTTAACAGCATACTAGGCAGCATTGTCTTATTAATGTCCTCTGACCAGTGCTCTAAACCCTCGGCTATGAAGCCTTGTTCTATCCTTTGCACCGTTCAAAAATCACCTGAGAATATACAGCAACTTTTAATATTAGACATTGTGGCCACGCCCTTTTAACGTCAAAGCGCTCATTTGCATATTGAAAAAAAGCAGAGATTTCTTGACAACGGAGACACCCATTCGCAAGCGGAAAATACCGTTGGATTCTGGTGCATTAATCTATCTATCTGCAGGACTGGGTTCGGGAAACACACTGCCTTTAAGATTGGAGACAAAGATTGTACTTTGGGTTGGGTCCAAAACTCGATGCTGGTGGGACTCGAACCCACAACCTTTGAATAACTACTCTTTTCTAAAAGTCCAATGCGCTATTCATTGCGCCACAGAGACTATTTTTTCTGTTCTTAGCAAGTTGTTTTCTGAGCTCACATGTCAATGGCACTTGTGAAAGAATCCTACAAAAACTTAACATCTAGTGGGTGATCATTTTGAGACTACAGACAACAACTCAACTTTCTAATATTGTTGTCGCTCCTTGTTTTTTAAATATTTATAAAAGTCACCTTAACAGCATACTAGGCAGCATTGTCTTATTAATGTCCTCTGACCAGTGCTCTAAAACCTCGGCTATGAAGCCTGGTTCTGTCCTTCGCGCCTTTCAAAAATCACCTGAGAATATACAGCAACTTTTAATATTAGACAATGTGGCCACGCCCTTGTTACGTCAAAGCGCTCATTTGCAAATTGAAAAAAAGCAGAGATTTCTTGACAACGGAGGCACCCATTTGCAAGGGGAAAATACCATTGGATTCTGGTGACGTTAACCTATCTATCTGTAGGACTGGGTTCGGGAACAGACTGCGCTATCCATTGCGCCACAGAGCCTACTGCTTCTGTTCTTAGCAAGTCGTTTTCTGAGCTCACATGTCAATGGCACTTGTTAAAGAATCCTACAAAAACTTAACATCTAGTGGGTGATCATTTTGAGACTACAGACAAAAACTCAACTTTATAATATTGTTGTCGCCTCCTTGTTTTTTAGATATTTATAAAAGTCACCTTAACAGCATACTATTCAGCATTGTCTTATTAATGTCCTCTGACCAGTGCTCTACATCCTCGGCTATGAAGCCTGGTTCTGTCCTTTGCGCCTTTCAAAAATCACCTGAGAATATACAGCAACTTTTAATATTAGACATTGTGGCCACGCTCTTGTTACGTCAAAGTGCTCATTTGCATTTTGAAAAAAAGCAGAGATTTCTTGACAACGGAGACACCCATTCGCAAGGGGAAAATACCGTTGGATTCTGGTGACGTTAACCTATCTATCTGCAGGACTGGGTTCGGGGAACAGACTGCCTTTAAGATTGGAGACAAATATTGTACTTTGGGTTGGGTCCAAAATTCGACTCTGGTGGGACTCGAATCCTCAACCTTTGAATAACTACTCTTTTCCAGAAGTCCAATGCGCTATCCATTGCGCCACAAAACCTATTGCTTCGGTTTTTAGCAAATTGTTTTCTGAGCTCACATGTCAATGGCACTTGTGAAAGAATCCTACAAAAACTTAACATCTAGTGGGTGATCATTTTGAGACTACAGACAACAACTCAACTTTCTAATATTGTTGTCCCTCCTTGTTTTTTAAATATTTATAAAAGTCACCTTAACAGCATACTAGGCAGCATTGTCTTATTAATGTCCTCTGCCCAGGGCTCTAAACCCCCGCCGTTGAAGGGGGGGGGGGCCCTCGCCCCCCCTTTAAAAATAGCCTGGGAAAAATAGCCAATTTTTATTTTTAGTCAAGGGGCCCGCCCCGTCTTTGTTTGTGGTTGCGTTTTTTTTTGGAAAAGAAAAGGGGGGAGATTTTGGGGCACGGGGGCGGGCGTTTAGAAGGGGGGAGTATGGTTGGGTTTTGGTGTTGTTTAACTATCTGTCTGTTGGGGGGGGTTTGGGGGGGGCGCTGTGTGTTCTGTGTGTTGCCTTGTGTTTTTTTTTTTTTCTTTTTTTTAGGTTATTTTTTTTTTTTTTTTTTTTTTTTTTTTTTTTTTATATAACTGTAATTTTATTGAAAAATTTTTCATTAACAAGGAATAAAGAAAAACAAAAAAAAAACAATAATAATCAAACAAACAGGAAGCATTGAGGTAAATAGAGGCTATCTGCCTCCCTCCCCCTTAAGCAATATGCATTTAAATTAAGCAGTGAACAAGGGAGGGGGGAATGGAGGGGTTAAGAAGACAAGGGTAGGACCAAAGGGAAGGGGGGGGGAGGGAAGGAGAGGACTAGAGATCAGAGACCCTGTGATGTACAATACATGTCCCAGGGTGCCCAAATAGCCCCAAAGGCTTCCCGTGAATTATGTAGGCCAGCAGTCAGGTATTCAAGACTCCTCACATCCTTCATTCTAGCCACAAGCTCAAGACTAGATGGGGGACTCACCTTCTTCCAGTTTCTAGCTATGAGAGTTTTAGCTGCAGTACAAAGATGCAAGAAAAGCCTGGATGACTTATTGCTCAGGTGTCTGGGGGGAAGGTTCAGGAGATAAAGAAGAGGGTCAAGAGGAACCTCTTGCAAAAAGAGAGCAGTCGTCAGAGTCCTGACCTCCCTCCAAAAACCGAGGATGAGAGGGCACGTCCAAAAGATATGGTGCAGGGTACCCACCGCAGCTCCACAGCGCCAGCACCATGGGGGAACTAATGGGTTTAAAGTATGAAGGAGAGCCGGAGTATGATACCAATGCATCAACAGCTTATACTGCGTTTCCCTAAACGTAATGCACTGAGATGATTTCTGGGCCCGAGACCATACAATCCGCCACTGTTCCTGGGAGATGGGTTTACCCACCGCCTCCTCCCATTTAAGCATATAGCGATGATTAACAGGAGAGCCTGTAGTTTGTGAGTTAAGAAGTTGGTAAATAGAGGATATAAAGCCCCTAGTGGACGTGCCTGCACGGCAAATCTTTTCAAAAGCGGTGGGGAGTGACACCTTAAGAGACCCATGGAGGGAGCGGACAAAGTGAACCACCTGCAAGTAATGGAACCATTCAGTACTTGGCAGGTTTTGATTAGCTGTAAGATAAGCAAAGGACCTGAGTTCCAAGGTTCCAGGGTCAACCATATCAGCAATCCGGTAAAGGCCAGCTTCAGACCACACTTTAGTCATGGCAGAAGTCAGGCTCTCTGGGAGAAGGGGGTTGTATAGTATGGAGACCATAGATGAGCGCGGGGACATCAGGGAGAATCTAGCACAACAGGTAGACCAGATAGATCTAGTAAACCGAATGGGGCCCAACAGGTACGAGGCAGGGGGGGGGGGGGGGAGCTGACCCACAGAAGCGCGTTAGGATGCATGGGTGCCAGCCATAGCTTCTCTACCTGCACCCATCTGGTGTATGCTGGCATAGCCGCCCAGAATGGGATATGGCGTAAGTGGGCCGCCCAGTAATAATGTAACAGATGTGGGACAGCCATACCCCCAGACCCCCTATCCGCCAGCATAACAGATCTAGGTATTCGGTGTCGTTTTGCTTTCCAGATAAACTGGAAGATAGCTTTCTGTAGGTTCCGTAATTCTCCCCGAGGTATCGCGACTGGGAGAGTCTCGAAAAAATACAGTAGCTTCGGGAGGAGAGTCATCTTGACCGCAGCAATTCTCCCCAAAAGGGAGATAGGCAAGGGTTGCCATTTGTCCAATAGGGCTCTTAGCTCACAAAACAACCGCGGGTAGTTTGCCGAGTAGAGGGTCGCATAGGAAGTGGATATATGGACTCCCAGGTAGCGGATAGAGGACTCCCGCCACTGGAAATCGTAATTACTGCGGAGGAGAAGGAGAAGGTCCCGTGGGATGTTAAGTGGGAGTGCCTCAGTCTTCGCGGGGTTCACCTTATACCCTGAGAGATCACCATAGGTCTCTAGCGAGCGCAGCAAGTTTGGAAGGGTAGTATGAGGGGAGGTGAGAGTGAGGAGTACATCGTCCGCAAAGAGAGATATCTTAAATTCCTTATCTTGGACCATGATGCCCTTGATATTAGGGTCTCGCCTAATCTTGGCCGCTAGCGGTTCAATGCAGAGGGCAAATATGATGGGTGACAGGGGGCAACCCTGCCTAGTGCCATTTCGAATAGGGAAGGAGGGCGAAGATGCATGGGGAAGCTTGATTGCTGCTGAGGGTAAGGAGTAAAGGGCCTGGATAGCTGTGAGAAAAGGTCCCGTAAGCCCGAACGCCTTAAGCGTAGTATGCATAAACGACCAATTTATGCGGTCAAAAGCCTTTTCAGCGTCCAGGCTCAAGAGAAGGGCCGGGGTAGAATAATGATTGGCCACCTCCACCAAATCCACAGTCCTCCTGGTGTTGTCACCACCCTGACGACAGGGGATGAATCCCACCTGGTCCTTATGGACAAGCAGAGGGAGCCAAGCATTCAGTCTATTGGCTAAGAGTTTGGTGAAAAGTTTCAGGTCCGTGTTCAGCAAAGCAATCGGTCGGTAGTTAGCACAATCCTGCAAGTCCTTACCCGGTTTAGGGACCAATGTGAGTAGTGAAGAGAGCATAGTCGGGGGTATAGGGGAACCTGAAAGGAAGGAATTGAAGAGGGACAATAGATGAGCAGAGAGTTCACCCTGGAAAACCTTATAATAATTGTAAGTGAACCCATCTGGGCCTGGGGCTTTCCCATTTGGGAGGTCCCTCAGGACCCCTTCTAGTTCCTCCCTGGTGATGGGGGTGTTCAGGGAGGTTAGGGCCTCAGGAGGAAGGCGTGGGAGACAACAATCCTTTAAATAGTCTTCCAGTAGTGTTGAGTCATCCCCAGGGAGTAGTGCTCGTGGGGGGGGGTAAGTCATACAGCTTAGAGTAGTAAGAGTGGAACGCCAGCGCCACAGCATCAGGGTGATGTTGAAGAGTACCCGCGGGGTCACGGACAGAGTGTGGTGTGGAAGAGGCCCGATGATCCCTGAGGGTTCCTGCCAGGAGGGTATGAGATTTATTACCTCGTTCAAAAAACCGCTGACGGGTATAAAGGAGAAGTCGTTCCACATGGCGGGTCTCCAAATCACGGAGGTCCGCCCGGGCCAGGACCAAACGGCGAAGAACCCCCAGGGATGGATGCGCTGCCAAAGTCGTCGTAAGGGACCGAATACGGGCTTGGAGGAGCTGTTCCTGGGCCTGTCTGTCCCTTTTAAGCCTAGAAGCCAATGCGATACAGCATCCTCTCATGACCGCCTTATGGGCTTCCCAGAGAATGGCAAGAGAGTCTACCGAGCCTAAGTTGTCCCTAAAATAATCTATCAAGTGTGTGCGCAGGGTCTCGAGGGAGGTCGGCGAATTGAGCAGTGTTTCGTTAAGACGCCAATGACATTGGCGAGTAGGCACTGGAGTCGTAGATAAGGTAACCACGACTGGGGCATGATCAGACCAGGTGAGAGGGCCAATGTTCGTGTCCCTAAGCAAACGAAGAGCGGGAGCATTTCCAAAGAAGTAGTCAATGCGGGTGTGAGTGTTATGAGGGTGAGAAAAGAAGGTGTAGGAGCGCGCCGTAGGATTGTCCACTCGCCAAAGGTCATACAAAGAGTGGGCGCGGATCAGCCTGCGGAACTCCCTTGCAAGTTGGGCCAACCTATGGGGGGTTGGGCCCTGGGGTAACGCCAGACGATCCGCCCGTTCAGAGAAGACCATGTTAAAGTCTCCCCCCCACCAGCCAAGCTGATGGTGGGAGAGCACGCAGACGGGAGAATACCCGGCGCAAGAACGGGATCTGTGCTGAATTGGGGGCATAGACATTGCATAAAACAATCGGGGCACCATAAAGGAGCCCCTCCAAGATAACAAACCGGCCACCTGGGTCTATGTGGGAAGTCGTCACTGTAATTGGGCAGGATCGAGAAAGAAGGATAGCCACCCCAGCTCTGCGTCGATTGTGGAAGGCTGAAAAAGCTACGGGAAAATAATGCTTAGCGAAGGCAAAAGTACCAGCGCGGTCAAAATGAGTCTCCTGAAGAAACGCCACATCCGCTCGTAAGGAGCGGAGTTCTCTAAGGACATGGCGCCTTTTAATGTTGGAACCCAGGCCCTTGACATTAATTGTCACGCACCTAACCATTGGGACCCAGGATTGGAGGACAGTGGCGGATTGCAATAAGCTCACCCATCTCACATGACGCTGGCAAGTTTCCCTCGGAGAGGCAAAAGGGCAATCCACAAACAGGAACCCAAAGTCGAGGCAGGGTCTCTAGATCAGGGAGGGGGGGGGGGAAAGAGAGGGAGGGAGGGAGGCAAAAGACATCATAAATGACAAAGTAAAAATAAAAACAGTTAAACAATACTTTGTGGGCGAGGCTAAGTCACTCGCCTGGGGACCAATGAGGGCAGCCAGAGGTCCAATCAGGATCAATGGCCGCACAGTCCAAGTATCCCCTTAGGGGGGAGAGCGTGGACAGGAGGTCGGAGGGGAGGCGGTGGATCCCCAACCACCAGTAAGAAGAAGGAAGGAAGGGGAGTCACCGGAACCCCACCCCGCCCCACTCCGCTAAAACAATCCAATAATAAGCATAATAGATGAGACCCGTAGACCTAAAAAAGAAAAAAAAAAGAAGCAAACATAACATTAAGGCATGCAGATTCCAAAGCACCACCGAGAAAAGGGAGAACGTCTCAAGGGGGGGCAGCCTCCTCAGGGATCAGTCTCCAGCCGGGGCCTCCGAGTGGTCACCACCGCGGAGGATGCATGACGTCGTCTGGGCTCCAATCGTTGCCAAACCGGTGGTGGGGGAGGGGGTGGAGAGAATAGCTCCCAGTCTGTTAAATCCGGCAGGGGAACATCCAATAGGTCACAGAAGAGAGGCAAATCCGCAAAGGAGCGAAGCGTAGCGGAGCGACCATCCCTACGAGCAATGAGAGCAAACGGAAATCCCCACCGGTAAGGAATTTGGTGCTCCTGAAGAATCTGGAGGAGGGGTCGGAGATGGCGGCGTTTCTGGAGGGTGATTAGCGACAGATCCTGATAGAATTGTAGTGGAGCTCCCTGAAACTCGAAGTCTTTGAGTTTGCGCACTTTGCTCATTATAGCCTCTTTAAGGGTGAAGTCGTGGAGGCAGCAGATGACATCACGGGGTGTGGCGGAAGATCCTCTGGGTCGAAGGGCTCGATGTGCCCTATCAAACTTAATTTTGTGGGACGGGGGCTCCTGCAGTATAGTGTTGAAGACAGCCTCCAGCAGAACAGGCAGATCCTCAGATTGGTCAGCCTCTGGGAGTCCCTTGATGCGTATATTGTTGCGCCGGCCCCTGTTGTCAAGATCCTCCAAGTGGCGTTGCATGTCCCGTATAGCTGAACCCTGTTCAGTGGTAGTATCATGCAGTGAGGCAACATAGTCTCTGGTAGTGTCATGGTCATTCTCCAGCGTGTCCATTCGGTTAGCAATGGAGTGCAAATCAGTGCGGAGGGTAGCAATTTCAGATCGGAAGGACGCTGTGATTTCCGCAACCATACTTTTAAGGTCTTGTTTAGTAGGAAGTTGAGGAAGAAGGTCCGCCATGGATGATGGTGCTGAAGATGGGCCTGGAATGCAGCTCTGGGGGTACAGGACTGGAGGGGGGGAGGCATAATCCTTGGGAGTGTGGGGCGGAGGAGCCCCTACGCCAGCGCCTTCCACCGCGCCATCCCCCCCTGAGCTATGGAGGGGAGGGGCGATGGGGGAAGATAGTAGCTGGGGGGCCACAGAGACCAGCTCTGTGGCCACAGGCTGCAACTCATCAGCGGTGTAGGAGGGAGCAGAGCCACTGACCTCAGAACTCCTTGAGAAGCTGGAGACATCCGGGGTCCTCTCATGCCGCTCTGCCAGGAGTGCTGGTGAAGCAGAATGTAGTTGCTGGGACATCCCAGGGTGAGGAGACTGTGGGAGTACTCGTGATGGGGAAACTCTGGGTTGCCCAGGCGCCGACAGGGATCTCTGTTGAAGCGGCGCTCCGCTGGCTGACAGGGGGAGCGCGGGAGGAGAGAAGCTGCGCTGCGACCCCTGTGCCTGGAGAGCGGAGGAAATCCAAGATGGCCGCCCCGCAGCAGCCTGGCCCGGTAGAGAAGGCCGCTGGGCCAGAAAGGCGTCCAGGGTGGCCCCCCCCAGACCTCTCCACGGGCGCTGGGGTGCCCGGGGCCACCTTCCTCGGTAAGCGCTTGCCCATACTGCGCCTGCTGAGGGGTCCACGGGTCTCAGTAGCGAGCGGAGGAGCGGAGAAGGACCTGGGGGGGTGCTACTCCATGCGCGCCGGGGGCGCGCCCCCGGTAATTTTAATTTTTTATATTTATAAATTGTGGGGGAAATAAAAATTTTTGATTGGAAAGGGGTTTTTTTTTATTATAAAAAAAATTTTTTTATTTTTTAAAAAAAAATTTTTTTGGGTTTAAAATTTTTTTTTTTTTTTTTTTTTTTTTTGATTTGAATACTCCTAACTACTTTTTACTGACTCGACTGAAGCACAAAATTGGTTTTGTAACCTCACTGAGCTTTGAACCACTGCATAGCCACCAGCCAGGTGTATCCAATCATGAGTAAAGGTATTTAAGGTGGCCAATTGCAAGTTGTTCTCCTATTTGAATCTCCTCTGAAGAGTGGCATCATGGGCTCCTCAAAACAACTCTCAAAGACTGAAAACAAAATGGCCACAAAGGTGGTCCGGGGGAGGGAAAAAAAGGCGCCAGGGATAAACCCTGTGTGTCCCCCCGGGGGGGAAGAAAGGAAGGGGAAGGGGGCCCGGGGGGGCCGTGCTTGGCCCCCCCGGGGGGGGCGGGGCAAAAAAAAAAAAAGGAAGGGGGGAAGAAGGAGGGGGGGGGACAAGGGGAGACCACACACCCCCCCCCCCCAAGGAGGGGCGCCCCCCCCCGCCGGGGGGGGGGGGGGGGCGGGGGCCACAAAAAAACACCACACACACCAGAAGGAGGGGGGGGGGGGGGGTGGGGGGGGGGGAGGCGGGGTGAAAAGGACGCAAAAAAAAAGTCGCCTGAGGTATGCAAAAGCACATTTGGACAAGCCAGCTTCATTTTGGAAGAAGGTCCTGTGGACTGATGAAACAAAGATTGAGTTGTTTGGTCATACAAAAAGGCGTTATGCATGGCGTCCAAAAAACACAGCATTCCAAGAAAAACACTTGCTAACCACTGTAAAATTTGGTGGAGGTTCCATCATGCTTTGGGGCTGTGTGGCCAATGCCGGCACCGGGAATTTTGTTAAAGTTGAGGGTCGCATGGATTCAACTCAGTATCAGCAGATTCTTGAGAATAATGTACAAGAATCAGTGACGAATTTGAAGTTACTCCAGGGATGGATATTTCAGCAAGACAATGATCCAAAATACAGCTCCAAATCTACTCAGGCATTCATGCAGAGGAACAATTACAATGTTCTGGAATGGCCATCCCAGTCCCCAGACCTGAATATCATTGAACATCTGTGGGATAATTTGAAGCGGGCTGTCCATGCTCGGCGACCATCAAACTTAACTGAACTGGAATTGTTTTGTAAAGAGGAATGGTCAGAAATACCTTCATCCAGGATCCAGGAACTGATTAAAAGCTACAGGAAGCGACTAGAGGCTGTTATTTTTGCAAAAGGAGGATCTACAAAATATTAATGTCACTTTTCTGTTGAGGTGCCCATACTTTTGCACCGGTCAAATTTTGGTTTAATGCATATTGCACATTTTCTGTTAGTACAATAAACCTCATTTCAATCCTGAAATATTACTGTGTACATCAGTTATTAGATATATCAAACTGAAATGGCTGTTGCAAACACCCAAATATTTAGAACTAAAAATGATTAAGATTAATAGGGGTGCCCAAACTTTTTCATATGACTGTAGATAGATAGATATGAGATAGATAGATAGATAGATAGATAGATATGAGATAGATAGATAGATAGATAGATAGATATGAGATAGACAGTGAGTACCAGTGTTTTTATGATGACTACCTGTAAATAAGGACATCTGTTTGCAGATAAGTTGAGCCCACTGACCTAGTAATCCATGAGCCAGAAGGTGTACAATGTTTCCGTCTGACCCACCTCTATGACCCCTCACCCAGCCCTTACCCTGCCTCGCACTGATGAGGGTCAGTAACCCGGACACACAGCTGTCTGCGGACGGTCTCTTTTCCTTTTCATATTCTGGCTTGACTTTATTCCCAGGTCATGTCACTAGGTTTCTGGAACACCAGGCATTGATCTATAGGGAGTTTCCTTCCAAAAGGTGGCGCTAGAGCAAGTTTCCTTTTTCCACCAATGAGGACTTATTTGCATACTCTTTTCCCATGTACCTGTAGCAGCCAGTCTAGAGCAATGAGTTGTGGCCTGTGACTGGTTGTAGTGGGCACTGTTCATACCTGACACCTTGTATATGGCGTCTTAATGCCCCTCTCTAGGCCCAGCGGCAGACATCTTGTACCCTTATCAGGATTACTAGTGCCAGCTCCCCGCACCCCTGACCCAAACAGGAAACATCTGGAGCAGAAGCGGGAAGTGAGCCCATTATCAAACCCCAGACATGGCTGCAGCGGCCAAGGCATCGCCGCTTGGGGATGAGTTTATGGGTTACTTTTGTGATCTTAAAATAGCAGGAGGCTCAGATCTTCCGCATTGTGCACAGTGTGTACTGAGCAGGTGCAGCAGCGGGGGCGGGAAAAACTACAAAAAGGTCACAATCAGTCACTTTTAGTAAATAAGGAAAATTGTTCACAGGCCGGAGATGAGGAATGGAAAAAAGCAGAGGGTGTTTGTTATAGAGTACGCAGTGGGGCAACAAATCGCTCCTAAGGGTGCATTCACACGGTGCAGTTGCTTGCAGATAAAACTGCATTGGAAAAAAAACTGCATGCAGTTTTGTTGCAATTTTTTTTTGCACTTTTTGATTTAACAGGTGAAACTCAAGAAAATCAAATATTTGAAATCAAATATAGAAAAATGTATGCAGTTTCTTTCCGGTGCAAATTTAATGGCATCCAACTGTGTCGTGTGAATGAACCCTAAGAGTCCAAAATGAGTTGGTAAAGGAGACACTGGTCTCCCCTTACCCCACTGCTTCTAGCAAGCAGCTTAGCATGGCCGAGGGCCTCAATAAGTTGGCCATAAGTGAACTGTAGGTTCCTGCTGGTCCCATTAAACCCCCCATTAGCTATTATTCTCCGCAGGTCGGGAGACAAGCAGCTGTCACTCATTTAGGTCACTGCTTATCTCTAATCAAACCGTTTGTGTGATTTCTGCAAATAAATTTCTGTTTTTGGATCCTACGGCCACCTGAAGGGGCGGATTAAAATATGTGTGGGCCCGAGGCTGTAACAGGGCCCACCGGCAACTGCACATTTGCCCCATTAGATTCTGATCTTGTAATCGATAGTATCAGCATATACTGTTCAGCTGATAACTGTGGTGGGGCAGGGGAGTCTACTGGAGGTGAGTACATGGCGGGAGAACATCCAGAGATTCGTCGTGCAAATATTCGCATCTGCTCAGACAGAACACACATTTATATACTCTGGGATCTGACTCCAGAGTATAATAGGAGGGGGTCCAGGGGAGGTGCACATAATAACAAACAGTGTTACTCACCTCTCCTGGGCACGTCAAACCCAAAATTTGTATTGACATTATATTGTATGGAGGAGCCACTATGAGACATTATACTGTATGGAGGGGCCGCTATGGGACATTATACTGTATGGAGGGGTGACTAGGAGACATTATACTGTATGGAGGGGCCGCTATGGGACATTATACTGTATGGAGGGGCCACTATGAGACATTATACTATGTGGAGAGGCCACTATGGGACATTATACTGTATGGAGGGGCCTCTATGGGACATTATACTGAATGGAGGGGCCACTATGGGACATTATACTGTGTGAAGGGGCCACTATGGGACATTATACTGTATGGAGGGGCCGCTATGGGACATTATACTGTGTGGAGGGGCCACTATGGGGCATTATACTGTATAGAGGGGCCACTATGGGACATTATACTGTGTGGAGGGGCCACTATGGGACATTATACTGTGGGGAGGGGCCACTGTGGGACATTATACTGTGTGGAAGGGCCACTGTGGGACATTATACTGTGTGAAGGGGCCACTATGAGACATTATACTGTATGGAGGGGTCACTATGGGACATGATACTGTATGGAGGGACCTCTATGGGACATTATACTGTGTGGAGGGGCCACTATGGGACATTATACTGTGTGTAGGGACCACTATGGGACATTATACTGCATGGAGGGGCCGCTATGGGACATTATACTGTGTGGAGGGGACACTATGGAACATTATACTGTGTGGTGGGACCACTATGGGACATTATACTGTGTGGAGGGGCCACTATGGAACATTATACTGTGTGGAGGGGCCTATATGGGACATTATACTGTGTGGAGGGGCCACTATGGAACATTATACTGTGTGGTGGGACCACTATGGGACATTATATTGTGTGGAGGGGCCTCTATGGGACATTATACTGTATGGAGGGGCCTCTATGGGACATTATACTGAATGGAGGGGCCACTATGGGACATTATACTGTGTGAAGGGGCCACTATGGGACATTATACTGTATGGAGGGGCCGCTATGGGACATTATACTGTGTGGAGGGGCCACTATGGGGCATTATACTGTATAGAGGGGCCACTATGGGACATTATACTGTGTGGAGGGGCCACTATGGGACATTATACTGTGGGGAGGGGCCACTGTGGGACATTATACTGTGTGGAAGGGCCACTGTGGGACATTATACTGTGTGAAGGGGCCACTATGGGACATTATACTGTATGGAGGGGCCGCTATGGGACATTATACTGTGTGGAGGGGCCACTATGGGGCATTATACTGTATAGAGGGGCCACTATGGGACATTATACTGTGTGGAGGGGCCACTATGGGACATTATACTGTGGGGAGGGGCCACTGTGGGACATTATACTGTGTGGAAGGGCCACTGTGGGACATTATACTGTGTGGAGGGGCCACTATGGGACATTATACTGTATGGAGGGGTCACTATGGGACATGATACTGTATGGAGGGGCCTCTATGGGACATTATACTGTGTGGAGGGGCCACTATGGGACATTATACTGTGTGTAGGGACCACTATGGGACATTACACTGTGTGAAGGGGCCACTATGGGACATTATACTGCATGGAGGGGCCGCTATGGGACATTATACTGTGTGAAAGGGCCACTATGGGACATTATACTGTATGGAGGGGCCGCTATGGCACATTATACTGTGTGGAGGGGACACTATGGAACATTATACTGTGTGGTGGGACCACTATGGGACATTATACTGTGTGGAGGGGCCACTATGGAACATTATACTGTGTGGTGGGACCACTATGGGACATTATATTGTGTGGAGGGGCCTCTATGGAACATTATACTGTGTGGAGGGGCCTCTATGGGACATTATAGTGTCGAAGGGATCCTTGGTGTGAAGGGAGGGGCCCAAGCATTCTGAACATGGTACCTTGAATCCGCCCCTGGCCACCTGAACACTGTCAATGTGTGCAGAGATTGCACTTGAGGCTGTACCAGGAGCTAGGATCCCTACGCTAACTTGGTATGGGGACCCCTACAGATATACAGTAGATTTTGGTTGACACTGACCCTATAATATTGGATTTGTAGATTATTTTTGCCAATCTTCACATCACTGGAAATAAAATACAGTATGTCAGTTTGTGTCTAGACCGTTTGGTCACTGGATACATTGTAACAAACCCTCCTCTGTGAAAAGTATTACGTCAGGAAGGGCTTAGTCTCTGAATGTACACAACGGAGGGAAAATTTTATTGCAGCCTGGCAGGGATTAACTATAGGGATTGGATCAATTTTAGATGGTTGTATCAGGATTGCTGGTGAATATTACAGCCACGCTCACTATAGTAATTGTAACGTCATACACCAGACTCCTGACATCCTATTACATCAGTGTGGATCAAGAGGGTGTACTGTGATTTCCCGTAATCCGTGTAGTATCTGATGTGAAAGCTGCGTCATTCAGAAAATAATAACAGTCTGGATCCCGCTACTAAGCACTGAGCGAGCATGTGTCCAATATATCCCATTAGAGGGGAAACAAAGCGCCATCTGTACAATGTCTGCAGCTGGAGGATGTCATAGAACAGACTGGAGCGGGGACCGACTCCAAGTATACACCCTCATAATACAGAGTATATACTGATATACAATACCGAGCACCGATACACAATGTATCTCAGACACCCCGACTTATCAGAGACTTACTACATAGGGGCAGTATTATAGTAGTTATATTCTTGTACATAGGAGGTAGTATTATAGTAGTTATATTCTTGTACATAGGAGGTAGTATTATAGTAGTTATATTCTTGTACATAGGAGCAGTATTATAGTAGTTATATTCTTGTACATAGGAGGTAGTATTATAGTAGTTATATTCTTGTACATAGGAGGTAGTATTATAGTAGTTATATTCTTGTACATAGGAGGTAGTATTATAGTAGTTATATTCTTGTACATAGGAGGTAGTATTATAGTAGTTATATTCTTGTACATAGGAGCAGTATTATAGTAGTTATATTCTTGTACATAGGAGTAGTATTATAGTAGTTATATTCTTGTACATAGGAGGTAGTATTATAGTAGTTATATTCTTGTACATAGGAGGTAGTATTATAGTAGTTATATTCTTGTACATAGGAGCAGTATTATAGTAGTTATATTCTTGTACATAGGGGGCAGTATTATAGTAGTTATATTCTTGTACATAGGGGGCAGTATTATAGTAGTTATATTCTTGTACATAGGAGCAGTATTATAGTAGTTATATTCTTGTACATAGGGGGCAGTATTATAGTAGTTATATTCTTGTACATAGGGGGCAGTATTATAGTAGTTATATTCTTGTACATAGGAGGTAGTATTATAGTAGTTATATTCTTGTACATAGGAGGTATTATAGTAGTTATATTCTTGTACATAGGAGCAGTATTATAGTAGTTATATTCTTGTACATAGGAGGTAGTATTATAGTAGTTATATTCTTGTACATAGGAGGTAGTATTATAGTAGTTATATTCTTGTACATAGGAGGTAGTATTATAGTAGTTATATTCTTGTACATAGGAGGTAGTATTATAGTAGTTATATTCTTGTACATAGGAGCAGTATTATAGTAGTTATATTCTTGTACATAGGAGTAGTATTATAGTAGTTATATTCTTGTACATAGGAGGTAGTATTATAGTAGTTATATTCTTGTACATAGGAGGTAGTATTATAGTAGTTATATTCTTGTACATAGGAGCAGTATTATAGTAGTTATATTCTTGTACATAGGGGGCAGTATTATAGTAGTTATATTCTTGTACATAGGGGGCAGTATTATAGTAGTTATATTCTTGTACATAGGAGCAGTATTATAGTAGTTATATTCTTGTACATAGGGGGCAGTATTATAGTAGTTATATTCTTGTACATAGGGGGCAGTATTATAGTAGTTATATTCTTGTACATAGGAGGTAGTATTATAGTAGTTATATTCTTGTACATAGGAGCAGTATTATAGTAGTTATATTCTTGTACATAGGAGGTAGTATTATAGTAGTTATATTCTTGAACATAGGAGGCAGTATTATAGTAGTTATATTCTTGTACATTGGAGGCAGTATTATAGTAGTTATATTCTTGTACATAGGGGCAGTATTATAGTAGTTATATTCTTGTACATAGGAGGTAGTATTATAGTAGTTATATTCTTGTACATTGGAGGCAGTATTATAGTAGTTATATTCTTGTACATAGGAGTAGTATTATAGTAGTTATATTCTTGTACATAGGAGCAGTATTATAGTAGTTATATTCTTGTACATAGGAGTGGTATTATAGTAGTTATATTCTTGTACATAGGAGCAGTATTATAGTAGTTATATTCTTGTACATAGGAGCAGTATTATAGTAGTTATATTCTTGTACATAGGAGCAGTATTATAGTAGTTATATTCTTGTACATAGGGGTAGTATTATAGTAGTTATATTCTTGTACATAGGAGGCAGTATTATAGTAGTTATATTCTTGTACATAGTAGTAGTATTATAGTAGTTATATTCTTGTACATAGTAGTAGTATTATAGTAGTTATATTCTTGTACATAGGAGGTATTATAGTAGTTATATTCTTGTACATAGGAGCAGTATTATAGTAGTTATATTCTTGTACATAGGAGCAGTATTATAGTAGTTATATTCTTGTACATAGGAGGTAGTATTATAGTAGTTATATTCTTGTACATAGGAGGTAGTATTATAGTAGTTATATTCTTGTACATAGGAGCAGTATTATAGTAGTTATATTCTTGTACATAGGAGTAGTATTATAGTAGTTATATTCTTGTACATAGGAGGTAGTATTATAGTAGTTATATTCTTGTACATAGGAGGTAGTATTATAGTAGTTATATTCTTGTACATAGGAGCAGTATTATAGTAGTTATATTCTTGTACATAGGGGGCAGTATTATAGTAGTTATATTCTTGCACATAGGGGGCAGTATTATAGTAGTTATATTCTTGTACATAGGAGCAGTATTATAGTAGTTATATTCTTGTACATAGGGGGCAGTATTATAGTAGTTATATTCTTGTACATAGGGGGCAGTATTATAGTAGTTATATTCTTGTACATAGGAGGTAGTATTATAGTAGTTATATTCTTGTACATAGGAGGTATTATAGTAGTTATATTCTTGTACATAGGAGCAGTATTATAGTAGTTATATTCTTGTACATAGGAGGTAGTATTATAGTAGTTATATTCTTGTACATAGGAGGTAGTATTATAGTAGTTATATTCTTGTACATAGGAGGTAGTATTATAGTAGTTATATTCTTGTACATAGGAGGTAGTATTATAGTAGTTATATTCTTGTACATAGGAGCAGTATTATAGTAGTTATATTCTTGTACATAGGAGCAGTATTATAGTAGTTATATTCTTGTACATAGGAGGTAGTATTATAGTAGTTATATTCTTGTACATAGGAGGTAGTATTATAGTAGTTATATTCTTGTACATAGGAGCAGTATTATAGTAGTTATATTCTTGTACATAGGGGGCAGTATTATAGTAGTTATATTCTTGTACATAGGGGGCAGTATTATAGTAGTTATATTCTTGTACATAGGAGCAGTATTATAGTAGTTATATTCTTGTACATAGGGGGCAGTATTATAGTAGTTATATTCTTGTACATAGGGGGCAGTATTATAGTAGTTATATTCTTGTACATAGGAGGTAGTATTATAGTAGTTATATTCTTGTACAGAGGAGCAGTATTATAGTAGGTATATTCTTGTACATAGGAGCAGTATTATAGTAGTTATATTCTTGTACATAGGAGCAGTATTATTGTAGTTATATTCTTGTACATAGGAGCAGTATTATAGTAGTTATATTCTTGTACATAGGAGCAGCATTATTGTAGTTATATTCTTGTACATAGGAGCAGTATTATTGTAGTTATATTCTTGTACATAGGGGTAGTATTATAGTAGTTATATTCTTGTACATAGGAGCAGTATTATAGTAGTTATATTCTTGTACATAGGGGGCAGTATTATAGTAGTTATATTCTTGTACATAGGGGCAGTATTATAGTAGTTATATTCTTGTACATAGGAGGTAGTATTATAGTAGTTATATTCTTGTACATAGGGGTAGTATTATAGTAGTTATATTCTTGTACATAGGAGGCAGTATTATAGTAGTTATATTCTTGTACATAGGAGCAGTATTATAGTAGTTATATTCTTGTACATAGGGGTAGTATTATTGTAGTTATATTCTTGTACATAGGAGCAGTATTATTGTAGTTATATTCTTGTACATAGGGGTAGTATTATAGTAGTTATATTCTTGTACATAGGAGGCAGTATTATAGTAGTTATATTCTTGTACACAGGGGCGGTATTAGAGTAGATATATCCCTGGAAGGTGGCAATGTTGAGAAGAGGGAGCCCCCAGAGTAAAACAGATATAAAGGATATTAATGTTCTTCATATCTGTGTAAATATAGATACAAAGACATAAAGGACAGGACACTCTGTAAACAGGACATGTCATAAACTAGAGTAAGTTCTTATGAAGTTACTGTAATGTTATTCCGCCTTATACCAGGGGCACAGCCTGTATCATTTAGTGATCAAAGGAAATTCCCTTCCTAATGTTAAGAGCAGCTTCCAAGGACATTGTGCTACTGGGCCGGTCAGTCTGGACATTACATCCACAATACACAATCCTAGAGGACGGCGATCATTGTTTCCAGCACTGGTCTACATAGAGGTCTATAGACAATGAAAGAAAAAGAAGTATTGACCTAATATGGCAGATATAGGGCTAAGAAAGTGTTGGGGTGTTGGTGCAGTACCCATTAGTTATACATAAATCATGTAATTTTGGGGCTGAGGGTACATTCTCTTGGAGACATATTTTATAGCTTCTATGTATACACATCATCGCTAAATCAGATTATACTTGTGGGATTATTTAATATCAGCTTTTATGGGTGTGTATATTATTGCAACCATATTTTCATCAGACCAGTGATCTATAAGAAACCATTAAGCAACTTTGCAGATAGTCTTTATGAAACATTTCCTGCCATTTTGTGCATGCAGCTCTTCTGCTAACTTATGTGTCTCCATAGTTACAGACTACAAACAAGCCCTGTGTGTATTCACATCCTGTAGTCCTGTATTTCTCTGCACCCTCTGAATTGTTTTCCAGAAATGATAAATTATGCATTTGACCTGTGTAAAGGAATATTTAGCAGCCATTAATACACATTTTCGCCACAAAATTGATTTTGCTAACTAGAAATGACCTCAGTTCCACATTTGCATCAGTTCTGATTACTAAACTCTCAGAACCTCCCATTCATGTTAACCACAGGAAATCTATTTGTCCCGCAAAAATATTTTTTGTATCACAAAAACATTGATGTAGGTCACAAAAGCGATTGTGTGCAGCACACACCTCTAACTCTGACCTCTGCGCTACTGCGGTAGTTTCTGCCATCTTCTTTGTAACATAATAAAGTCTACTAGAGCCAGGCAGGGTATAAAAATATCTGCACAGCTTTGCGGCCTATAACCCTATTCTATAAGGCAGGTGACAAAAGTCAGTATATGTAAGAATGCAAGAAGAACGCTCCATGTCACAAGTTCCTGACCACACGGCAAACAGCTGCATCTACTGCACCAGAGAAGTGAGCAGAGGGGAGAAACACTGAGGCTGGGGTCACATCTGTCAGAGTCTCCGCTGGAGGCTTCACCGCAATGACCATCAAAAATCAGAGGCAGTATTATAGTAGTTATATTCTTGTACATAGGAGTAGTATTATAGTAGTTATATTCTTGTACATAGGAGTAGTATTATAGTAGTTATATTCTTGTACATAGGAGCAGTATTATAGTAGTTATATTCTTGTACATAGGAGTAGTATTATAGTAGTTATATTCTTGTACATAGGAGTAGTATTATAGTAGTTATATTCTTGTACATAGGAGTAGTATTATAGTAGTTATATTCTTGTACATAGGAGCAGTATTATAGTAGTTATATTCTTGTACATAGGAGCAGTATTATAGTAGTTATATTCTTGTACATAGGAGGCAGTATTATAGTAGTTATATTCTTGTACATAGGAGTAGTATTATAGTAGTTATATTCTTGTACATAGGAGCAGTATTATAGTAGTTATATTCTTGTACATAGGGGCAGTATTATAGTAGTTATATTCTTGTACATAGGAGCAGTATTATAGTAGTTATATTCTTGTACATAGGAGTAGTATTATAGTAGTTATATTCTTGTACATAGGAGTAGTATTATAGTAGTTATATTCTTGTACATAGGAGTAGTATTATAGTAGTTATATTCTTGTACATAGGGGGCAGTATTATAGTAGTTATATTCTTGTACATAGGAGCAGTATTATAGTAGTTATATTCTTGTACATAGGAGGTGGTATTATAGTAGTTATATTCTTGTACATAGGAGGTAGTATTATAGTAGTTATATTCTTGTACATAGGAGGTGGTATTATAGTAGTTATATTCTTGTACATAGGAGCAGTATTATAGTAGTTATATTCTTGTACATAGGAGGTAGTATTATAGTAGTTATATTCTTGTACATAGGAGGTAGTATTATAGTAGTTATATTCTTGTACATAGGAGCAGTATTATAGTAGTTATATTCTTGTACATAGGAGTAGTATTATAGTAGTTATATTCTTGTACATAGGAGGTAGTATTATAGTAGTTATATTCTTGTACATAGGAGCAGTATTATAGTAGTTATATTCTTGTACATAGGAGTAGTATTATAGTAGTTATAGTCTTGTACATAGGAGCAGTATAATAGTAGTTATATTCTTGTACATAGGAGCAGTATTATAGTAGTTATATTCTTGTACATAGGAGCAGTATTATAGTAGTTATATTCTTGTACATAGGAGGCAGTATTATAGTAGTTATATTCTTGTACATAGGAGGTAGTATTATAGTAGTTATATTCTTGTACATAGGAGCAGTATTATAGTAGTTATATTCTTGCACATAGGAGCTGTATTATAGTAGTTATATTCTTGTACATAGGAGGTAGTATTATAGTAGTTATATTCTTGTACATAGGAGCAGTATTATAGTAGTTATATTCTTGCACATAGGAGCTGTATTATAGTAGTTATATTCTTGTACATAGGAGCAGTATTATAGTAGTTATATTCTTGCACATAGGAGATAGTATTATAGTAGTTATATTCTTGTACATAGGAGCAGTATTATAGTAGTTATATTCTTGTACATAGGAGGTAGTATTATAGTAGTTATATTCTTGTACATAAGGGCAGTATTATAGTAGTTATATTCTTGTACATAGGAGTAGTATTATAGTAGTTATATTCTTGTACATAGGGGGCAGTATTATAGTAGTTATATTCTTGTACATAGGAGGTAGTATTATAGTAGTTATATTCTTGTACATAGGAGCAGTATTATAGTAGTTATATTCTTGTACATAGGAGCAGTATTATAGTATATTCTTGTACATAGGGGCAGTATTATAGTACTTATATTTTTGTACATAGGGGGCAGTATTATATTAGTTATATTCATGTACATAGGAGCAGTATTATAGTAGTTATATTCTTGTACATAGGAGGTAGTATTATAGTAGTTATATTCATGTACACAGGAGGTAGTATTATAGTAGTTATATTCTTGTACATAGGGGCAGTATTATAGTAGTTATATTCTTGTACATAGGGGGCAGTATTATATTAGTTATATTCATGTACATAGGAGCAGTATTATAGTAGTTATATTCTTGTACATAGGAGCAGTATTATAGTAGTTATATTCTTGTACATAGGGGGTAGTATTATAGTAGTTATATTCTTGTACATAGGAGCAGTATTATAGTAGTTATATTCTTGTACATAGGAGCAGTATTATAGTAGTTATATTCTTGTACATAGGGGGCAGTATTTTATTAGTTATATTCATGTACATAGGAGCAGTATTATAGTAGTTATATTCTTGTACATAGGAGCACTATTATAGTAGTTATATTCTTGTACATAGGGGGTAGTATTATAGTAGTTATATTCTTGTACATAGGGGGCAGTATTATATTAGTTATATTCATGTACATAGGAGCAGTATTATAGTAGTTATATTCTTGTACATAGGGGGCAGTATTTTATTAGTTATATTCATGTACATAGGAGCAGTATTATAGTAGTTATATTCTTGTACATAGGAGCAGTATTATAGTAGTTATATTCTTGTACATAGGGGGTAGTATTATAGTAGTTATATTCTTGTACATAGGAGGTAGTATTATAGTAGTTATATTCATGTACACAGGAGGTAGTATTATAGTAGTTATATTCTTGTACATAGGAGCAGTATTATAGTAGTTATATTCTTGTACATAGGAGCAGTATTATAGTAGTTATAATCTTGTACATAGGGGCAGTATTATAATAGTTATATTCTTGTACATAGGAGCAGTATTATAGTAGTTATATTCTTGTACATAGGAGCAGTATTATAGTAGTTATATTCTTGTACATAGGAGGCAGTATTATAGTAGTTATATTCTTGTTTGAAGGGTCCAAATGCCACACTGCCATATAGATGACAATTTGTGATATTGGATGGTCATATTGGAACTGGAATGATTTGGAAGGAAATAAAGAGGCAGTATAACACCACACGTTGTAACCTATAGGGATCCTCTAAAAGTGATGTAGTGCAGTTGTATGTGATTGATAAATGTTGCAGGTGGGCGCTTCTCTGGAGTCACCACATTGCAGTGCCATGACTTTCCACTAGCACATAAGCACTGGTTATAGATGACTACAATGCTGTGGGGTTACCCTGTAATGCAGGAAGTGAGGACGACACTGACAAATGACCCCGCTACTCTGAATGACTCGCCATATACGGTCATACTCACTACGGCCCCACTATCTGTTTCTCATTTTCCCACAGTCCACCCTCCATTGATGCTCATAGGGTATAACCTCATATTCCGCCCATAAACACCTCTTGGGGATTAACTGGGATCCATTCTTAATACTTAGAAAGTACATTGGTATTAGCTGCAGTACAAGGTCTGGTTTTATGAAGATGTTATAAAAAGCACGGCAGATATCACCGCAGATAAGGGGATCACATCTCCAGGTATATTAATAGCTGGAGGTTGGCTGTTATATCGCCATATGGTGCCAAGTCATGGAGTTGTCTTTGTGTCGTGGTGGAATGCAGCTAAGCGGCAGATTCACATCTGATACACATAATGCCAATGGGCAGGATGAGTGGCTGCACTATATATAAATATACTCTGACCCTGCATAGCCAGTGGGGGCACTGAGTGGGGGCAAAGTCCGTGAGGTCAGGTCAAGATCTTATCTGGTGCAAGATATCAAACAACACCATGACTGCCCCTGAGCTTCTCGCACTGAACTTCCTTCTGTGACTTCTATTAGGTGCTGTCTACAAGTATTATGTGGGTACTATATGGCGTTGTTATTTGAGTACTGTTTAGCACTATTCTGCGCTCACTATATGACACTATTATGAAGGCACTATTTAGCAGTATTATTTGGATACCCTATGATACAGTAGCCTACTGCACTATTTTGTAGCCATTGGGTGATAGCATTATTTAAGTTCTGTATGGCTTTGGCCTTGAGCCCTGTATAGAACTGTTACATGATCAATGTATAGCATTATTGTGTAGGTACTATCTGGCACCATTATTTAGGTATATTATATCACACAGTTTTTTGGCACTCCATTGTACTGTTATGTGTTTATTGTGAAATTATTATGTAGGCACCATATGGCGGTATGTATAGTGTGTATTATGTACACACTATACAGCAGTATTATTTGGGTTCTTTATGGCATTGTATAACACTTTACTATTTTGCAGGCACTGTATAACAGTATTATTTAACTACTGTATAGTTGTTACTTGGTCCCTGTATAGAACTGTTCACGACATGGCACTATTACGTAGGTACTGAATGGTGGCATTACCTGGGTACTGTATGGCACTGTTATTTTGGCACTGCATAGTACTCTTACGCTTTTACTGTAGGCACGATATTGTGGTATATTTTAGGTACTATATGGCACAATTATTGGAGAACTGTATAATACTACTGTGTGACACAAACAGTATCGTATTATTATTTATAGTATAATATTATTATTATTTCGGTACAATATGACACAGTTTGTGGCACTCCATAGTACTGTTTTGTGTTTATTGTATAATCATTATGTAGGCACCATATGGTGGTATAATTTGGGTCTTACAGTATGTGGCATTTTTATTTGGTACTGTATAGTACTATTATGTATTCACCATATGACACTATTACATAGGCAGTATACAGCAGTATTATTTAGGTACTTTATGGCATTGTATGGTGATATTATTTAACTATTATATAGCTCTGTTACATGGGTGCAGTATACAACTGTGGTTTGTTCACTGTATGACACTATTTAGTAGGTACTGTATGGTGGTATTATCTAGGTACTGTATGGCACAGTTATTGAGTCACTGTATGGTAATATTATGGTTATATACTTTAATAATTAAAGCAATTTATAGCAGTGTATGGTATTATTTATTCTATGTATAACACTATTATTTGGTTGTTCTCACTCTAAATTTTCTTCCTTCCAAAAATGCCTCAAAATGTTTTACCCAGAGGCCTTAAAATACCTTTATTCAACCCTGGTTTCGGTTCATGTGGGGTCGGACCTTGGCTGAGATGCTCCCACAATGTTCGGTAAGGAAATGCATCTGCAGCATTTATAACTCCAGAGCTGTCAGTGCGTTTTCATAGCACAGGAACACAGCAGTGCACATTTTTGTGACTAGTGAAGGATGGGGAGGAGAAGAGTCCACCTAGATACAGGCGGCTGCAACACACACTGGCTGTGAGTGGTGGCTGTGCAATGGCGCATGCAAGCTATTAGAGGTTACTAAACTCATAGCAGATAACAGAGAAAGCTAGCACTATATGGTGGGTGAGCAGGCAGCTCTACTATGTTATAGATACTGTAGCTGGTATTTAGTGATATCTTTGTTTTATCTATTACTCGAAAAGCTGGGTGGCAACAAATATGACCAAGACTGTATCTATAGGTGTTCAAAATTAGTAGTTGTACCTGGTCCTGAGGGGGTCCAAAAGATCTCTCTGCCCCTTATGGAGTGCCCAGTATCAGATTTTGCATTGTTGGTGCCCAGGACCTTCTAATTACTGCTTGAATAAACCTACCAGGGGTCGTCACCCAGCTTGGCAAGAATCCTGAATGGCCAACTTGCGGCAACATGTGAGCAGAGGATGCAGAAACAGCTAGACTTGTCATTCAGGGCCCTGTAAAGGCAGCCATACTGGTTGTCACCCAGCTTTCCCACAACCAGAAATAACTAAATTCCAGCTGAATAGAAGCCAGAAACAACAAGCCAGAAATGGACGATTCAGAAGCTGAAGACGTCAGATGCTCCATGGAAAAAAGTTGTGTGTTTTTGTAAGTGACTCCTGTTCCTGGCCAGTGTCATGTAGCGGGGTTCATGGAGTCCTCGGAGACAGAACCGTGCCCTCCCAGGTGATTACATAACAGGGCCGGAGGATGAGCTCACGACTACACTGGAGCCATTCTCTATGGCCGTCCCGTGATGAGGAAGGAAGACATGATGTCAGGATGTGCAATCACATGCAGCAATAAAACCCGCTGGACTGTGAATGAAGGCAACACCTTACTCCGCGGGCCTCATGTACTGTGATGTATGGGGCACAGATGTCCACCCATAACACCTGTCCGTGAGGGTAACCCATACTTACCAGCTAGGAGAAGGGGCATCAGGCGGATCCCAATGGGAGGGCAGAAAGGTGTACAGTGCCCACTACTTGGCCTTTATGTCCCATATTTATTGGACAAACCCATAACATATGACACCCTTCAGCACACCCCAAAATTAACACGGATCAAACATCAGACCCTAAAATGCTTATAGGCCCCTGACCAAATACAGACCCATAAAAAACTACAAATTCCCCCACACCCCCTAAGCTAATACACAACCCAGGCAAGACTCCCTAAATAAATACTGACCCCCTAAAAATATAGACATAGAAATTTACAAAAATACTGGTTCCAGGCCAGGCCCCATAAACAAATCCAGACCCCTGCCCAGATACCCTAGAAATACAGAGACCAGAATGGATGCTCTAATATACCAAACCTCCTACAAAGTTCAGACCCCACTTTTTTAAATTGAATTAAAGGGACAGTAACCCTAAAGTCTGTCTTCTGTTCATTTGCTGTACATATGATTTCAGTCTGTTGTTCGTTGTTATCAGCCAAACTAAATTAGGCGCATCCATAGTGGAGGCCCTATAGCAACGTCCATTATGCCTTTAAGTGATGGCCACAGAGTTGCTATTTACAACAACATCCACAGTGCCCCATAACCACAGTCACAGTCCTCCATAACAACATCCAAGGTACATCATAGCTACAGAGTACTCAAAATTATGGTTGCTATCCCCCATAATAACAACATTATGCCACATAACAAAATATATAGAGCTCCATAGTGATAGTACCCCATAATAACAATATCCACAGTGCCCATAGCTACAGTCACAATGCCCCATAATAACAACATCCACAATGCCCATAACAACACCACAGCCCATAGCTACAGTCACAATGCCCCATAATAACAACATTAACAATGCCCATAACAACACCACAGTGCCCATAGCTACAGTCACAATGCCCCATAATAACAACATCCACAATGCCCATAACAACACCACAGTGCCCATAGCTACAGTCACAATGCCCCATAATAACAACATCCACAATGCCCATAACAACACCACAGTGCCCATAGCTACAGTCACAATGCCCCATAATAACAACATCCACAATGCCCATAACAACACCACAGTGTCCATCGCTACAGTCACAGTGCCCCATAATAACAACATTAACAATGCCCATAGCTACAGTCACAGTGTCCCATGATAACAACATTCACAGTGCCCATAACTACAGCTACAGTGCCCCATAATGACAACATTAACAATGCCCATAACAACACCACAGTGCCCATAGCTACAGTCACAATGCCCCATAATAACAACATCCACAATGCCCATAACAACACCACAGTGTCCATAGCTACAGTCACAGTGCCCCATAATAACAACATTAACAATGCCCATAGCTACAGTCACAGTGTCCCATGATAACAACATTCACAGTGCCCATAACTACAGCTACATTGCCCCATAATGACAACATTAACAATGCCCACAACTACAGTCACAGTGCCCCATAATAACAACATCCACAGTGTCCATAACTACAGTCAAGGTGCCCATAACTACAATCACAGTGCCCCTTAACAACATTCACAGTGCCCATAACTACAGTCACAGTGCCCCATAATAACAATATCCATCGAGCATCTTATCTATAACCACATCACCTCTACAAAAACAACATTCTTGGTATGTAAATACTGGAGACATAAAGTGACAGCTCTTTACAGCCTCACTTACCTCACATGTACGGACAGGTACAGGCACACATGGCTGACACAGCCGCTCATGTCCAGGGGCTTTTATCCCGGTCTGGACTTATCACTAACATTCTAGAAATGGTTCCAGGGCTAAAGCTGAATCGTCCTGTTGTCCTCCTATTTTAGGTGAAGTGTTAAGACCGGAGACCCTATAGAATGACTGCTCTAAGAACTATTAAAGGGGTTCCCTGCTTTGGATAATAACTACCTTTTAGAAGGATCAATTGACAATAAAGCAGATCACAAAGTATTCTGTTATGCTATACTTACCAACTGTCCCTAATTTGCTGGCACTGTCTCAAATGTTTGGTAAAAATCTGGTTAGTTTTGATAACGCCCTGGCCTGAAAACGGCAGAGTTTCCAAAACCCTGCTCTAAAGGGGTAAGGGCTTATCCAAACTCTGCCCTAAACTGGCATCCCAGCCCTGTTTGGGGCAGGACTGGGTGTGGACCTAAACATCCCTACTTCCCAGACTGTCCAGTTTGATCAGCTGATTGAGCCATCAGCTGTGGGGCACACCTGGCAAGTGTTCAATTTCCCTACAGTGCCACCACAGGTGAAATGAAGCATTACACAATGTCCAGTCATATCAATGAGAGATGTCTGTCATGCAGGACAGGACAGGTCCTCGAGAGCGAGAGATGATGATTGTAACACATGGGATGCGGGTCCTGACCAGAGGACCTCCCTCTATAACTCAGAACTCCCTATTAGGGTTCATAAGAGCGGGTTTTAGGGGATCATATCCTGCGGTGTAACCCTTGGAGGAGACGAATAAACAAATTGTGTTCACTTTTCGGTTCATTGCACCATTGTGTGCCCTTCTACGATCCTTCCTGTCTCTCCACTCATTTGTTATTGTTTTTCTGCAGCTTTCTGGCCAAAATTGGGGCAAAACTTTGATAACAAGTACAAATAGAAAAGGAAAATTCCAGTGAATCGATTTTGCAGTTTTGCTTGAAATGACCAAACTTTCAGATTCAGATGTGCGTGGTTTCATCATGAGATGTGAAGATTTGTCACATGCATCGCCCTGCGCTAAAGAAATGGGTCAGGTGGTGATCACATGTTTGGGATTTACCTGTCTGCTTCTACAAAGAGAGTCATGTGACCCTCCTGTCCGGGTACACAGAGCTGCAGTGAAACGCGTGGGAAGATTCTGTATGACACAAATGCAATTTGTGATGGCTGCTGCAAATCTAGCACAAATATATTTGTCGTGGGGCCCAGGAGAAATGATCCTGGTAGGGAACCCAAGGGTGGAGGAGATGTATGTCTTCCCTTAGCAAGCTCTGGACAGAAGCCATCACGCCTTCATATTCAGATTCTAAGGAAGGGCTCTTGCAGCCCGAAACCTGGCTCTTAAAGTATCTACACCCTGTATATGATATATTGCTCTAACATGGAATTAGATAAAACTTACAAGCAAGCTCAACTACCTGGAGTGCTGTCCATCCTTTAAAACAAGCTTCTATTCAAATTGGTGGGTTCCGGTCAGCCACCGGTGGAATAAGTGCGCCCATCTGCAAGCCACGGAGAATGCTGATCACATTACTATTGTACAAATGCAATTTGTGTCCGAGTCTAAGCAAGGCCGCAAAAGAAGGTCATCAAAAATAAAATTAAAAATTTAATATTGAGGAGGAAATGATAAAAAATTTAGCAGGTACCAGAGCAGACCAGTCAGTCCTGGGGCCCGTGGTATAATGTCCTGCAGATGGCAGGGAGCGATCACCACAACCTCACCATACACATCGTGTTTCCTGATACAGGGCAATGAGCCCAATGACTGAGAGACAAGATCCGGCCACATGAGCTGACACTGACAGCTGAGATGTGACTGTAAGAGGTGAGGGCACATTACATGGTGTAGAACCACAAGTCACAGCAGAACAGGTAACAGCATGTGTGGGTATAGATTGTACCCCGAGTCTCAGCCTGTCATTATCCTGTACCCCGAGGGTCAGCCTGTCATTATCCTGTACCCCAAGTGTCAGCCTGTCATTATCCTGAACCCCAAGTGTCAGTGTCATTATCCTGTACCCCAAGTGTCAGCGTGTCATTATTCTGTACCCCGAGTGTCAGCCTGTCATTATCCTGTACCCCAAGTATCAGCCTGTCATTATCCTGTACCCCAAGTGTCAGCCTGTCATTATCCTGTACCCCAAGTGTCAGCCTGTCATTATCCTGTACCCTAAGTGTCAGTGTCATTATCCTGTACCCCCGAGTGTCATCCTGTCATTATCCTGTACCCCAAGTGTCATCCTGTCATTATCCTGTACCCCAAGTGTCAGCCTGTCATTATCCTGTACGCCAAGTGTCAGCCTGTCATTATCCTGTACCCCAAGTATCAGCCTGTCATTATCCTGTACCCCAAGTGTCAGCCTGTCATTATCCTGTACCCCAAGTGTCAGCCTGTCATTACCCCGTACCCCGAGTGTCAGCCTGTCATTATCCTGTACCCCAAGTGTCAGCCTGTCATTATCCTGTACCCCAAGTGTCAGCCTGTCATTACCCCGTACCCCGAGTGTCAGCCTGTCATTATCCCGTACCCCAAGTGATAGCCTGTCATTATCCTGTACCCCCAGTGTCAGTCTGTCATTATCCTGTACCCCAAGTGTCAGCCTGTCATTATCCTGTACCCCAAGTGTCAGCCTGTCATTATCCTGTACCCCGAGTGTCAGCCTGTCATTATCCTGTACCCCGAGTGTCAGCCTGTCATTATCCTGTACCCCAAGTGTCAGCCTGTCATTATCCTGTACCCCGAGTGTCAGCCTGTCATTATCCTGTACCCCGAGTGTCAGCCTGTCATTGTCCTGTACCCCGAGTGTCAGCCTGTCATTATCCTGTACCCCAAGTGTCAGCCTGTCATTATCCTGTACCCCGAGTGTCAGCCTGTCATTATCCTGTACCCCAAGTGTCAGTGCCTGACAGGCAGGGTAACATTCTGCTGGGACCCCCCTATAAAGTAGACCCCTCTTGCACTCTACAGACTGACTGATTGTTCCGCAGTGTTCTACATGATATTCATCATTGCACTAGGTTATTACACACTGGTACATCACACACAAGTAGCAGAGCTGAGTTTGTTACGTGCAGCATTGCAGAGTTTTTACAATGTGTTACCTTTGATTTTTTACAGCACTGCAGGTCAACCTACAAGTAACACAACCACAGAGACCAATGTAGTAAAATGTGGACGTTTTAACCCCATGATTGCCCTTCCTACCCTCAACCACCATTATAAACCTGGTGCACATGCTGCGTGGTGATAGATGCCAGACCCCACGCGTTCTGCCAAACCCAGTGACAGCGACAAACAGGGTGCAAACTACCTAAACATGCAAGAATTTACCTCCATATCCCCTATCACAGGAGGGGACCGAACTCTGCTGCGCCGAGAAACTTCCAAGACCCTTCTGCGCTGTCACAAAGTGGCGAGTCTTGAAGTTGAGTTCTTGCAATTTCCGTTCTCGCCTCCTGTCACTTCGCCGCAGTGTCCCAAGGCTGTGAGATACTAGAGTGGGGACCCTGCCCTGAGACAAGTCCTGCAAAACTGGAAAGAGAGAGAGGAGGAAGGAGGGGAGGGGAGGCGATCGGTGGTTAAATTTAGACACAAATCTAAACAGATACTGAGTGCAAAGCGGAGCAGAGAGGGGCGAGAGCAAAGCTGACCTGCCCATACATGGGGACACCATGGGGGCTCTACAGAGAAGGGGGGGCGCCATCTCCTATAGCAACCGCCGCTGCCATCTGCACCACTACAAGGATAGAGGTTGTTACGGGCAACACTGCTGGTTGTATTTGCACCTTGTTTTACTTTCCCCCCTCCCCCTATACTCACACAGGATGCAAGAAAAGTAGTGAAGTCGTAAATCATAGATAACTATATGTGGCGGTGAGAAGTCACAGAGGCCAGGACCGAAGGATGACGTCACGACATGCCCCAGCCTGTGTATGTCATAGTACACACGCCTCGCTGTTATATACTGCATAACATAACACTACAGACATATATATATATATATATATATATATATATATATATATATTACCATGCTATAGATCTGCATCAGGCAACTGCAACACGCCGACATCCCCGAGGTGCCTAACAACAATGTAGCAAAAATGGCAATTTAGTCAAATGTTGCAAGTGAGTTGATAATAGGTTGCAAAATCCGGTGGAAAATTTATATCAGATTTCATAAATAATTTGCAAATAGATATTAATTTTTATTTTATTTTAATCCTGGACATTATTTAAAAAAAAATAAAAAACTTCCCCTGATGTTAACCCCTTAAAGACAAGAATATTTACAGCAAAAATGTTTTTAGGTGTTGGGTTCTGAAATAGGTTTGATGTGTAGTTTGCGATTTTTCAGAAAAAAAAAATCTTTATTTGAGCAAAGATTTAAAGGGATACAACCCCCAACTTTTGGATAGGTCATCAGTGTCCGATTGATAGGGGTCTGACAATCTGACAACCGATCCCTGCGCTGATCAGCTGGTCCAGCCAGGTCCTGAAGCTACTGCACAGGATGGGGTAGGAAATAGCTCTGTACCTATTACTTGAATGCAGCCATATCAGCTGATCAGTTTTGGTGCCCGATATGTAAGGGTGGGTTCACACTTGCGCCGGCACTCCGTCCGCCGCGAATTCGACCTAAATGTTGGAAAACTGGACAGGGAAAGGTCCTGCATGTCCAACTTTGTTTCCGCGAAAAAAAACGGCTTCGCGGTGCAGAGAGTGTAAGCGCACACCCGCACATTGCTTTAAAAACCCATAGAAGTGAATGGGTTTTAAGCAAAGCGTCGAAAACCTTTCCCTATCCAGTTTTCCGACATTTAGGTCGGATTCGCAGCGGACGGAGTGCTGGCGCAAGTGTGAACCCATCCTTAACTAGACTCCCTAATGTCAAGTGGGTGTAAGATCTCTGAGTCACACCCCTTTGCCTGCTGTTTCCTGTCACCACCCACTTGACACTAGAGTGTGTAGTTAGCATATCAGGCAACAAAACTAACAGCACTGATTTCTCAGGAATGGTGGGGGCTAGAGAAAAAATTCCAACTGTCCTGGAATCAGTGGAGCGCCATCTATTGAAGGTTGACAAGAGCTCAAGGTGATGGAGGCGGTAAAAGGTCCTCTTTAAATGGACTGTATAAACATTAACTGAATGGGCACTTAGGCTGGGCTCACACCTGCACCTGGATTCCATTTGGGGTTTACGTCCCCGAACCTGTAAACGGGACTTTTCTCTCCGCATTTTTCGGGCAGAAACCTGGCGGACCCCATTATAGTCTATGGGGTCTGCGGGTAACCGCTTTTAAGCGGATTAGATTTCCGTTCTTCAGGTCCCCAAGCGGACCCCAAGAACAGAAACCCAGGCGCAGGTGTGAATTTAGCAGTAGTTTGTTGCATTGCATCAGTGCAGGTACAATGTATCAGTCTGGAGTCCATAGACTGTTGTCTAGACTGGACACAATTGTAGCTATCAGTATTATTAGGTCAACATCTGGATGTCAACATGAATGTTCCTATTCACTGATATAAAGCAGAGATCTTGAAAAAGTGAGAACTAGATACACAAAGTCCATTACAGTATTGTTTAGCTTTACTAAGTAGAACAGGAAGGTCCCTTTAATCTCCATCATCTGCTATCAGCACATACAATAAACTGCCCTGTGCTCTGTATATTTTAGTTGGGAGTCACTGACACTGGAAAGTGAGATATTTTCAGACTTACTCCACGCTTCGTGTCTTTCCACCGCCCTCTTCCTCCCAGGCAGATGCTTCACATGGCTCCCACTGTGACATCTGCCTGCCAGGAAGTGTTATTGTAGTACCAGTGTAGTATCCTGAGATGCTGTAACATGTATGGCCCTATACACATTACAGGGCACTCACTGTCACCGGCTCCTTTTGGTTTTATGTAAATAATGGTATGAAAAGTTCTACAGCTTTCTATTATACTATGGGGCAGATTTACAACTCGAGCCTGGGATAAAATGCACCAAAATGTGAGCATTTGAGAGTCAAATTTGCAACAAATTGCTACAAAATTTTGGTGTAAAATTCTGGCCCAAAGTAAACCAATAGGTGGAATAAAGTTAGACTAGACAATGTAAAGTACAATGTATGGGAGGCTCCTGGAAAAAGTGGACTCTGGGAGCCTTTTGGGGCAGCAGGAGGTAAAGTGGGCGTGGCTCCTTTAGGGTCGGCACCCTTGTCCTCCCATCTCTCATGACCTTGAAAGAGTTAATCGTCGGATCTGTATCTTGGGATATGTATTACATTATATTATATATACTACGCTATTATGTAACAGTATGGCAAAGGGCAAGCTGTACAACTATGGCAGGTGTCCGTGTAACACCCAGACCCTTGGGGTCCATCCCGAGCGACCCAGCTGCAGGACCCCTCCCCCACATAACCCCCATAAGGTGTAATAGGGCATGAGTCTAGAGAGGCCTTATGGATGCAATGTGTCCCTCATGTAGACCTTCCTGGCTTTGCAGATTATTATATATTGTAGTCACTCAGGGCAGGAGACAGAAGCCAAGACCATCAGACTGACACCTGGAGGGCCGCGGGCTCAGTCTTAGGAAGTGACCTCACTGGAAGCAACTGGTAAGACGTCTTCAGTGGTCTCCTATGGGTGGGGCAGCAGTGACCTCAACTTTACAAGCAGAACAATATAAGGAGAAGAAAATGGCAAAAGACTTATAATAAAAATATAAAGAAAGAATAAAGGGATAAAAGAATTATCATGCTATAGGGGTGTAATATTATATATGTACAGGAGAAGATGGCGCCCCATATACAGTAGTGCTATAGGGGTGTAATATTATATATGTACAGGAGAAGATGGCGCCCCATATACAGTAGTGCTATAGGGGTGTAATATTATATATGTACAGGAGAAGATGGCGCCCCATATACAGTAGTGCTATAGGGGTGTAATATTATATATGTACAGGAGAAGATGGCGCCCCATATACAGTAGTGCTATAGGGGTGTAATATTATATATGTACAGGAGAAGATGGCGCCCCATATACAGTAGTGCTATAGGGGTGTAATATTATATATGTACAGGAGAAGATGGCGCCTCATATAGTGCTATAGAGGTGTAATAATATATATGTACAGGAGAAGATGGCGCCTCATATAGTGCTATAGCGGTGTAATATTCTATATGTACAGGAGAAGATGGCGCCTCATATAGTGCTATAGGTGTATAATAATATATAAGTACAGGAGAAGATGGCGCCCCATATACAGTAGTGCTATAGGGGTGTAATATTATATATGTACAGGAGAAGATGGCGCCCCATATACAGTAGTGCTATAGGGGTGTAATATTATATATGTACAGGAGAAGATGGCGCCCCATATACAGTAGTGCTATAGGGGTGTAATATTATATATGTACAGGAGAAGATGGCGCCCCATATACAGTAGTGCTATAGGGGTGTAATATTATATATGTACAGGAGAAGATGGCGCCCCATATACAGTAGTGCTATAGGGGTGTAATATTATATATGTACAGGAGAAGATGGCGCCCCATATACAGTAGTGCTATAGGGGTGTAATATTATATATGTACAGGAGAAGATGGCGCCCCATATACAGTAGTGCTATAGGGGTGTAATATTATATATGTACAGGAGAAGATGGCGCCTCATATAGTGCTATAGAGGTGTAATAATATATATGTACAGGAGAAGATGGCGCCTCATATAGTGCTATAGCGGTGTAATATTCTATATGTACAGGAGAAGATGGCGCCTCATATAGTGCTATAGGTGTATAATAATATATATGTACAGGAGAAGATGGCGCCTCATATAGTGCTATAGGTGTATAATAATATATAAGTACAGGAGAAGATGGCGCCCCATATACAGTAGTGCTATAGGGGTGTAATATTATATATGTACAGGAGAAGATGGCGCCCCATATACAGTAGTGCTATAGGGGTGTAATATTATATATGTACAGGAGAAGATGGCGCCCCATATACAGTAGTGCTATAGGGGTGTAATATTATATATGTACAGGAGAAGATGGCGCCCCATATACAGTAGTGCTATAGGGGTGTAATATTATATATGTACAGGAGAAGATGGCGCCCCATATACAGTAGTGCTATAGGGGTGTAATATTATATATGTACAGGAGAAGATGGCGCCCCATATACAGTAGTGCTATAGGGGTGTAATAGTATATATGTACAGGAGAAGATGGCGCCTCATATAGTGCTATAGGGGTGTAATAATATATAAGTACAGGAGAAGATGGCGCCTCATATCCTGCTATAGGGGTGTAATAATATATATGTACAGGAGAAGATGGCGCCTCATATAGTGCTATAGGGGTGTAATAATATATAAGTACAGGAGAAGATGGCGCCTCATATAGTGCTATAGGGGTGTAATAATATATATGTACAGGAGAAGATGGCGCCTCATATAGTGCTATAGGGGTGTAATAATATATAAGTACAGGAGAAGATGGCGCCTCATATAGTGCTATACGGGTATAATAATATATAAGTACAGGAGAAGATGGCGCCTCATATAGTGCTATAGGGGTGTAATAATATATATGTACAGGAGAAGATGGCGCCTCATATAGTGCTATAGGGATGTAATAGTATATATGTACAGGAGAAGATGGCACCTCATATAGTGCTATAGGGATGTAATATTCTATATGTACAGGAGAAGATGGCGCCTCATATAGTGCTATAGGGGTGTAATATTCTATATGTACAGGAGAAGATGGCGCCTCATATAGTGCTATAGGTGTATAATAATATATAAGTACAGGAGAAGATGGCGCCTCATATAGTGCTATAGGTGTATAATAATATATATGTACAGGAGAAGATGGCGCCTCATATAGTGCTATAGGGGTGTAATAATATATATGTACAGGAGAAGATGGTGCCTCATATACAGGTAGTGCTATAGGGGTGTAATAATATATATGTACAGGAGAAGATGGTGCCTCATATACAGGTAGTGCTATAGGGGTATAATATTATATATGTACAGGAGAAGATGGCGCCTCATATAGTGCTATAGGGGTGTAATAATATATATGTACAGGAGAAGATGGTGCCTCATATACAGGTAGTGCTATAGGGGTATAATATTATATATGTACAGGAGAAGATGGCGCCCCATATACAGTAGTGCTATAGGGGTGTAATATTCTATGTGTACAGGAGAAGATGGCGCCTCATATAGTGCTATAGGGGTGTAATAATATATATGTAGAGGAGAAGGCGCCTCATATAGTGCTATAGAGGTGTAATATTCTATATGTACAGGAGAAGATGGCGCCTCATATAGTGCTATAGGGGTGTAATAATTTATATGTACAGGAGAATATGGCGCCTCATATAGTGCTATAGGGGTGTAATAATATATATGTACAGGAGAAGATGGCGCCTCATATAGTGCTATAGGGATGTAATAATATATATGTACAGGAGAAGATGGCGCCTCATATCCTGATATAGGGGTATAATAATATATATGTACAGGAGAAGATGGCGCCCCATATAGTGCTATAGGGATGTAATAGTATATATGTACAGGAGAATATGGCGCCTCATATCCTGCTATAGGGGTGTAATATTATATATGTACAGGAGAAGATGCGCCTCATATAGTGCTATAGGGGTGTAATATTATATACAGTATGTACAGGAGAAGATGGCGCCTCATATAGTGCTATACGGGTATAATAATATATAAGTACGGGAGAAGATGCTCCTCATATAGTGCTATAGGGGTGTAATAGTATATATGTACAGGAGAAGATGGCGCCTCATATCCTGCTATAGGGGTGTAATATTATATACAGTATGTACAGGAGAAGATGGCGCCTCATATAGTGCTATAGGGGTATAATAATATACATGGTATCTCACATAGTTCCGGCTCATAGCGATGCATCCAGGACACACCAATACTGTTCATTACATTCTTGCCATGTGTGATTATATGGACAATATATGTGACGATGAGATGATATGGACGATGGGACATATTTAGGACGACTGCTGTTACTAATGTCAGACCTCATAGCCCCAGATCCAGTGAAGATTACTCCTTTAGATAACTTGCACACCTCCTGATAAATGCTGCGCACCTTCCTCTGAGCTGTGCGCCTTGAGGGGGAAATACTACGAGTTGGCGTACAATTCCCCCATTATTTATGTTAGATTTTTGGCATAAATTATGGTAAATCTGAAGGGTCCGATGTCCCTGCCCCCTGCCCACCATAGCGGAACAGAAACAAAAAAAATGTAGCAGCTTTTTATGCCTTGTATGCCAGCAAACTGATGTACAAGGCATAATAAATCTGCCCCATTATGTGTGATGATATGGATGATACGGGTGGTGATGAGATGCATAAGAATATGGGTAATGTGTGAGACAATGTGTGTGATAATGAGATAATAGTATGTGTGGTGAACAGATGAGATGTGTAAAGATATGGATAATACTTGTGATGAGTTAGATAATATATGTAAAGATGAGAAGAGATCTGTAATAATGCCATGTTTATATGCATGACAGGCAAGATGATGTAGATTACATGTGAAATAATGTGTATAATAAATGAGATGTGATTATATGTGTGATGGTTGTAATGATTAGATGATTCCTGTAATGATATGTCAGCTATAGATGATGATATGGGTGATATTATATTATGTGATGACTGACAATCCACTAGACTAGCTGCAGAAAATAAAACTGTAGTAGAGTCTCAAGGGTGATGTTATCAGGCCTGTCTTCCGATGTGAAGGTTTCGGTAATATCAAAATCCGTGTACCCAGGAAGTGAAACCAAATGACTGCAGATGGCTGTATATAAGATGGTGTGACAGGAGAGACATCTAACATAATAACTATAGGGAGATATACATCAACCAGATCCTAAATAGTGCAGAGGTCATAGTCACATAAAGACCAAAGACTGTACTGTCCATCAGAAAAGACCAGGATGACATAGAGGACAGTATTATAGTAGTTATATTCTTGTACATAGGAGCAGTATTATAGTATTTATATTCTTGTACATAGGAGCAGTATTATAGTAGTTATATTCTTGTACATAGGAGCAGTATTATAGTATTTATATTCTTGTACATAGGAGGTAGTATTATAGTATTTATATTCTTGTACATAGGAGGTAGTATTATAGTAGTTATATTCTTGTACATAGGAGCAGTATTATAGTAGTTATATTCTTGTACATAGGGACAGTATTATAGTAGTTATATTCTTGTACATAGGAGTAGTATTATAGTAGTTATATTCTTGTACATAGGGGGTAGTATTATAGTAGTTATATTCTTGTACATAGGAGGTAGTATTATAGTAGTTATATTCTTGTACATAGGAGCAGTATTATAGTAGTTATATTTTTGTACATAGGAGGTAGTATTATAGTAGTTATATTCTTGTACATAGGAGCAGTATTATAGTAGTTATATTCTTGTACATAGGAGCAGTATTATAGTAGTTATATTCTTGTACATAGGAGGTAGTATTATAGTAGTTATATTCTTGTACATAGGAGCAGTATTATAGTAGTTATATTCTTGTACATAGGAGCAGTATTATAGTAGTTATATTCTTGTACATAGGAGCAGTATTATAGTAGTTATATTCTTGTACATAGGAGCAGTATTATAGTAGTTATATTCTTGTACATAGGGGCAGTATTATAGTAGTTATATTCTTGTACATAGGAGCAGTATTATAGTAGTTATATTCTTGTACATAGGAGCAGTATTATAGTAGTTATATTCTTGTACATAGGAGCAGTATTATAGTAGTTATATTCTTGTACATAGGAGCAGTATTATAGTAGTTATATTCTTGTACATAGGGGCAGTATTATAGTAGTTATATTCTTGTACATAGGAGCAGTATTATAGTAGTTATATTCTTGTACATAGGGGCTGTATTATAGTAGTTATATTCTTGTACATAGGAGGTAGTATTATAGTAGTTATATTCTTGTACATAGGAGCAGTATTATAGTAGTTATATTCCTGTACATAGGAGCAGTATTATAGTAGTTATATTCTTGTACATAGGAGGTAGTATTATAGTAGTTATATTCTTGTACATAGTAGCAGTATTATAGTAGTTATATTCTTGTACATAGGGGGCAGTATTATAGTAGTTATATTCTTGTACATAGGAGTAGTATTATAGTAGTTATATTCTTGTACATAGGGGTAGTATTATAGTAGTTATATTCTTGTACATAGGAGCAGTATTATAGTAGTTATATTCTTGTACATAGGGGGCAGTATTATAGTAGTTATATTCTTGTACATAGGTGCAGTATTATAGTAGTTATATTCTTGTACATAGGAGCAGTATTATAGTAGTTATATTCTTGTACATAGGAGCAGTATTATAGTAGTTATATTCTTGTACATAGGAGGTAGTATTATAGTAGTTATATTCTTGTACATAGGAGCAGTATTATAGTAGTTATATTCTTGTACATAGGAGGTAGTATTATAGTAGTTATATTCTTGTACATAGGATTAGTATTATAGTAGTTATATTCTTGTACATAGGGGCAGTATTATAGTAGTTATATTCTTGTACATAGGAGCAGTATTATAGTAGTTATATTCTTGTACATAGGAGCAGCATTATAGTAGTTATATTCTTGTACATAGGAGGTAGTATTATAGTAGTTATATTCTTGTACATAGGAGCAGTATTATAGTAGTTATATTCTTGTACATAGGAGTAGTATTATAGTAGTTATATTCTTGTACATAGGAGTAGTATTATAGTAGTTATATTCTTGTACATAGGAGCAGTATTATAGTAGTTATATTCTTGTACATAGGGGCAGTATTATAGTAGTTATATTCTTGTACATAGGAGCAGTATTATAGTAGTTATATTCTTGTACATAGGAGGTAGTATTATAGTAGTTATATTCTTGTACATAGGAGCAGTATTATAGTAGTTATATTCTTGTACATAGGAGTAGTATTATAGTAGTTATATTCTTGTACATAGGGGCAGTATTATAGTAGTTATATTCTTGTACATGGGAGCAGTATTATAGCAGTTATATTCTTTTACATAGGAGCAGTATTATAGTAGTTATATTCTTGTACATAGGAGTAGTATTATAGTAGTTATATTCTTGTACATAGGAGTAGTATTATAGTAGTTATATTCTTGTACATAGGAGCAGTATTATAGTAGTTATATTCTTGTACATAGGAGTAGTATTATAGTAGTTATATTCTTGTACATAGGGGCAGTATTATAGTAGTTATATTCTTGTACATAGGAGCAGTATTATAGTAGTTATATTCTTGTACATGGGAGCAGTATTATAGCAGTTATATTCTTTTACATAGGAGCAGTATTATAGTAGTTATATTCTTGTACATAGGAGCAGTATTATAGTAGTTATATTCTTGTACATAGGACAGTATTATAGTAGTTATATTCTTGTACATAGGAGCAGTATTATAGTAGTTATATTCTTGTACATGGGAGCAGTATTATAGCAGTTATATTCTTTTACATAGGAGCAGTATTATAGTAGTTATATTCTTGTACATAGGAGTAGTATTATAGTAGTTATATTCTTGTACATAGGAGGCAGTATTATAGTAGTTATATTCTTGTACATAGGAGCAGTATTATAGTAGTTATATTCTTGTACATAGGACAGTATTATAGTAGTTATATTCTTGTACATAGGAGCAGTATTATAGTAGTTATATTCTTGTACATAGGAGCAGTATTATAGTAGTTATATTCTTGTACATAGGAGCAGTATTATAGTAGTTATATTCTTGTACATAGGAGTAGTATTATAGTAGTTATATTCTTGTACATAGGAGCGGTATTATAGTAGTTATATTCTTGTACATAGGAGCAGTATTATAGTAGTTATATTTTTGTACATAGGAGCAGTATTATAGTAGTTATATTCTTGTACATAGGAGCAGTATTATAGTAGTTATATTCTTGTACATAGGAGCAGTATTATAGTAGTTATATTCTTGTACATAGGAGGTAGTATTATAGTAGTTATATTCTTGTACATAGGAGCAGTATTATAGTAGTTATATTCTTGTACATAAGAGCAGTATTATAGTAGTTATATTCTTGTACATAGGAGCAGTATTATAGTAGTTATATTCTTGTACATAGGAGCAGTATTATAGTAGTTATATTCTTGTACATAGGAGCAGTATTATAGTAGTTATATTCTTGTACATAGGAGTAGTATTATAGTAGTTATATTCTTGTACATAGGAGGTAGTATTATAGTAGTTATATTCTTGTACATAGGAGCAGTATTATAGTAGTTATATTCTTGTACATAGGAGCAGTATTATAGTAGTTATATTCTTGTACATAGGAGCAGTATTATAGTAGTTATATTCTTGTACATAGGAGCAGTATTATAGTAGTTATATTCTTGTACATAGGAGCAGTATTATAGTAGTTATATTCTTGTACATAGGGGCAGTATTATAGTAGTTATATTCTTGTACATAGGAGCAGTATTATAGTAGTTATATTCTTGTACATAGGAGCAGTATTATAGTAGTTATATTCTTGTACATAGGAGCAGTATTATAGTAGTTATATTCTTGTACATAGGAGCAGTATTATAGTAGTTATATTCTTGTACATAGGGGCAGTATTATAGTAGTTATATTCTTGTACATAGGAGCAGTATTATAGTAGTTATATTCTTGTACATAGGGGCTGTATTATAGTAGTTATATTCTTGTACATAGGAGGTAGTATTATAGTAGTTATATTCTTGTACATAGGAGCAGTATTATAGTAGTTATATTCCTGTACATAGGAGCAGTATTATAGTAGTTATATTCTTGTACATAGGAGGTAGTATTATAGTAGTTATATTCTTGTACATAGTAGCAGTATTATAGTAGTTATATTCTTGTACATAGGGGGCAGTATTATAGTAGTTATATTCTTGTACATAGGAGTAGTATTATAGTAGTTATATTCTTGTACATAGGGGTAGTATTATAGTAGTTATATTCTTGTACATAGGAGCAGTATTATAGTAGTTATATTCTTGTACATAGGAGGCAGTATTATAGTAGTTATATTCTTGTACATAGGAGTAGTATTATAGTAGTTATATTCTTGTACATAGGAGCAGTATTATAGTAGTTATATTCTTGTACATAGGAGGTAGTATTATAGTAGTTATATTCTTGTACATAGGAGGTAGTATTATAGTAGTTATATTCTTGTACATAGGAGCAGTATTATAGTAGTTATATTTTTGTACATAGGAGGTAGTATTATAGTAGTTATATTCTTGTACATAGGAGCAGTATTATAGTAGTTATATTCTTGTACATAGGAGGTAGTATTATAGTAGTTATATTCTTGTACATAGGAGCAGTATTATAGTAGTTATATTCTTGTACATAGGAGCAGTATTATAGTAGTTATATTCTTGTACATAGGAGCAGTATTATAGTAGTTATATTCTTGTACATAGGAGCAGTATTATAGTAGTTATATTCTTGTACATAGGGGCAGTATTATAGTAGTTATATTCTTGTACATAGGAGCAGTATTATAGTAGTTATATTCTTGTACATAGGGGCTGTATTATAGTAGTTATATTCTTGTACATAGGAGGTAGTATTATAGTAGTTATATTCTTGTACATAGGAGCAGTATTATAGTAGTTATATTCCTGTACATAGGAGCAGTATTATAGTAGTTATATTCTTGTACATAGGAGGTAGTATTATAGTAGTTATATTCTTGTACATAGTAGCAGTATTATAGTAGTTATATTCTTGTACATAGGGGGCAGTATTATAGTAGTTATATTCTTGTACATAGGAGTAGTATTATAGTAGTTATATTCTTGTACATAGGGGTAGTATTATAGTAGTTATATTCTTGTACATAGGAGCAGTATTATAGTAGTTATATTCTTGTACATAGGGGGCAGTATTATAGTAGTTATATTCTTGTACATAGGTGCAGTATTATAGTAGTTATATTCTTGTACATAGGAGTAGTATTATAGTAGTTATATTCTTGTACATAGGAGCAGTATTATAGTAGTTATATTCTTGTACATAGGAGGTAGTATTATAGTAGTTATATTCTTGTACATAGGAGCAGTATTATAGTAGTTATATTCTTGTACATAGGAGGTAGTATTATAGTAGTTATATTCTTGTACATAGGATTAGTATTATAGTAGTTATATTCTTGTACATAGGGGCAGTATTATAGTAGTTATATTCTTGTACATAGGAGCAGTATTATAGTAGTTATATTCTTGTACATAGGAGCAGCATTATAGTAGTTATATTCTTGTACATAGGAGGTAGTATTATAGTAGTTATATTCTTGTACATAGGAGCAGTATTATAGTAGTTATATTCTTGTACATAGGAGTAGTATTATAGTAGTTATATTCTTGTACATAGGAGTAGTATTATAGTAGTTATATTCTTGTACATAGGAGCAGTATTATAGTAGTTATATTCTTGTACATAGGGGCAGTATTATAGTAGTTATATTCTTGTACATAGGAGCAGTATTATAGTAGTTATATTCTTGTACATAGGAGGTAGTATTATAGTAGTTATATTCTTGTACATAGGAGCAGTATTATAGTAGTTATATTCTTGTACATAGGAGTAGTATTATAGTAGTTATATTCTTGTACATAGGGGCAGTATTATAGTAGTTATATTCTTGTACATGGGAGCAGTATTATAGCAGTTATATTCTTTTACATAGGAGCAGTATTATAGTAGTTATATTCTTGTACATAGGAGTAGTATTATAGTAGTTATATTCTTGTACATAGGAGTAGTATTATAGTAGTTATATTCTTGTACATAGGAGCAGTATTATAGTAGTTATATTCTTGTACATAGGAGTAGTATTATAGTAGTTATATTCTTGTACATAGGGGCAGTATTATAGTAGTTATATTCTTGTACATAGGAGCAGTATTATAGTAGTTATATTCTTGTACATGGGAGCAGTATTATAGCAGTTATATTCTTTTACATAGGAGCAGTATTATAGTAGTTATATTCTTGTACATAGGAGCAGTATTATAGTAGTTATATTCTTGTACATAGGACAGTATTATAGTAGTTATATTCTTGTACATAGGAGCAGTATTATAGTAGTTATATTCTTGTACATGGGAGCAGTATTATAGCAGTTATATTCTTTTACATAGGAGCAGTATTATAGTAGTTATATTCTTGTACATAGGAGTAGTATTATAGTAGTTATATTCTTGTACATAGGAGGCAGTATTATAGTAGTTATATTCTTGTACATAGGAGCAGTATTATAGTAGTTATATTCTTGTACATAGGACAGTATTATAGTAGTTATATTCTTGTACATAGGAGCAGTATTATAGTAGTTATATTCTTGTACATAGGAGCAGTATTATAGTAGTTATATTCTTGTACATAGGAGGTAGTATTATAGTAGTTATATTCTTGTACATAGGAGCAGTATTATAGTAGTTATATTCTTGTACATAAGAGCAGTATTATAGTAGTTATATTCTTGTACATAGGAGCAGTATTATAGTAGTTATATTCTTGTACATAGGAGCAGTATTATAGTAGTTATATTCTTGTACATAGGAGCAGTATTATAGTAGTTATATTCTTGTACATAGGAGCAGTATTATAGTAGTTATATTCTTGTACATAGGAGCAGTATTATAGTAGTTATATTCTTGTACATAGGAGTAGTATTATAGTAGTTATATTCTTGTACATAGGGGCAGTATTATAGTAGTTATATTCTTGTACATGGGAGCAGTATTATAGCAGTTATATTCTTTTACATAGGAGCAGTATTATAGTAGTTATATTCTTGTACATAGGAGTAGTATTATAGTAGTTATATTCTTGTACATAGGAGTAGTATTATAGTAGTTATATTCTTGTACATAGGAGCAGTATTATAGTAGTTATATTCTTGTACATAGGAGTAGTATTATAGTAGTTATATTCTTGTACATAGGGGCAGTATTATAGTAGTTATATTCTTGTACATAGGAGCAGTATTATAGTAGTTATATTCTTGTACATGGGAGCAGTATTATAGCAGTTATATTCTTTTACATAGGAGCAGTATTATAGTAGTTATATTCTTGTACATAGGAGCAGTATTATAGTAGTTATATTCTTGTACATAGGACAGTATTATAGTAGTTATATTCTTGTACATAGGAGCAGTATTATAGTAGTTATATTCTTGTACATGGGAGCAGTATT
>CAMRHE010001716.1:0-47296 GCA_947044405.1 Leptodactylus fallax
TTTTGTACCAGGGCAGTGCACTCGTTTTCAACTCTCTTACAACACTGCTGCACACTTCATCCTCTCAAGACTATACTGTTCGCTCCATCCTCTGAAGACCCCGCCGCTCACTCCATCCATGTGAATACTGTTATGGGTGTCACCTGCAGTCCTATGTAACACCACATATAACACAGTGAGAACTCTCTGAGTACAGATAATGTAGTAGTGTGTCACCTGCAGTCCTATGTAACACCACAGATAACACAGTGATAACTCTCTGAGTACAGATAATGTAGTAGATGTCACCTGCAGTCCTATGTAACACCACAGATAACACAGTGATAACTCTCTGAGTACAGATAATGTAGTAGTGTCACCTGCAGTCCTATGTAACACCACAGATAACACAGTGATAACTCTCTGAGTACAGATAATGTAGTAGATGTCACCTGCAGTCCTATGTAACACCACAGATAACACACAGTGATAACTCTCTGAGTACAGATAATGTAGTAGTGTCACCTGCAGTCCTATGTAACACCACAGATAGCACAGTGATAACTCTCTGAGTACAGATAATGTGTAGGTGTCACCTGCAGTCCTATGTAACACCACAGATAACACACAGTGATAACTCTCTGAGTACAGATAATGTAGTAGATGTCACCTGCAGTCCTGTAACACCACAGATAACATAGTGATAACTCTCTGAGTACAGATAATGTAGTAGATGTCACCTGCAGTCCTATGTAACACCACAGATAACACACATGATAACTCTCTGAGTACAGATAATGTAGTAGATGTCACCTGCAGTCCTATGCAACACCACAGATAACATAGTGATAACCTCTGAGTACAGATAATGTAGTAGATGTCACCGGCAGTCCTATGTAACACCACAGATAACATAGTGATAACTCTCTGAGTACAGGTAATGTAGTAGATGTCACCTGCAGTCCTATGTAACACCACAGATAGCACAGTGATAACTCTCTGAGTACAGATAATGGAGTAGATGTCACCTGCAGTCCTATGTAACACCAGTTATACTATGAGCTCTGCTACATCTGTACAGTCATGGCCAAAATTTTGAGAATGACACACATATTCTATTTTCACATGATCTGCTGCCCTCTGGTTTTTACTGTGTTTGTCAGATGTTTTTATCACATACAGAAATAGAATTGCATTATATTATGAGTAACAGAAGCTTATATTGACAGTTAGAATGAGTTAATGCAGCAAGTCAATATTTGCAGTGTTGACCCTTCTTCAGGACCTCTGCAATTCTCCCTGGCATGCTCTCAATCAACTTCTGGACCAAATCCTGACTGATAGCAGTCCATTCTTGCAGAATCAATGCTTTCATTTTGTCTGAATTTGTTGGTTTTTGTTTGTCCACCCGTCTCTTGATGATTGACCACAAGTTCTCAATGGGATTAAGATCTTGGGAGTTTCCGGCCATGGACCCAAAATTCTATGTTTTGTTCCCTGAGCCATTTAGTTATCACCTTTGCTTTATGGCAAGGTGCTCCATCATCATGCTGGAAAAGGCATTGCTGAGCGCCAAACTGCTCTTGGACAGTTGGGAGAAGTTGCTCTTGGATTAACAGGTGGAGCCATTCTTTATTCATGGCAAGACTGTGAGAGAGCCGATCTCTGGCTGAGAAGCAACCCCACACATGAATGGTTTCAGGATGCTTTACAGCTGGCATGAGACAAGACTGGTGGTAGCGCTCACCCTTTCTCCGAATAAGCTGTTTTCCAGATGTTCCAAACAATGGAAAAGGGGATTCATCAGAGAAAATGACTTTCCCCCAGTCCTCAGCAGTCCACTCCCTGTACCTTTTGCAGAATATCAGTCTGTCCCTGATGTTTTTTCTGGAGAGAAGTGGCTTTCTTTGCTGCCCTCCTGAGACCAGGCTCTGCTCCAAGAGTCTCCGCTCACAGTGCGTGCAGATGCACTCACACCTGCCTGCTGCCATTCCTCAGCAAGCCTTGCACTGCTGGTAGCCCCATCCCGCAGCTGGAACACTTTAAGAGACGGTCCTGCCGCTTGCTGGTCTTTCTTGGGCGCCCTGGAGCCTTTTGGCACCAATGGAACTCTCCTTGGAAGTTCTTGATGATGCGATAGATTGCTGACTGAGGTGCAATCTTTCTAGCTGCAATACTTTGCCAGTTAGGCCATTTTTGTGCAGTGCAATGATGACTGCACGTGTTTCTTTAGAGATAACCATGGTTAACAGAAGAGAAACAATGATGGCAAGCCCAGCCTCCTTTTAAAGTGTCCAGTGGTGTCATTCTTACTTAATCATGACAGATTGATCTCCAGCCCTGTCCTCATCAACACCCACACCTGTGTTAATGGAGCAATCACTGAAACGATGTTAGGTGGTCCTTTTAAGGCAGGGCTGCAATGATGTTGAAATGTGTTTTGGGGGATAAAGTTCATTTTCTAGGCAAATATTGACTTTGCAAGTAATTGCTGTTAAGCTGATCACTCTTTATAACATTCTGGAGTATATGCAAATTGCCATTAGAAAAACTGAAGCAGTAGACTTGTAAAAATTAATATTTGTATCATTCGTGTAAACTTTTGGCCATGACTGTACACAGTTGCAGGATACAGACCAGTTGACCCTGCACATTCTCTTCACTGTCTTCAGGTTCCTCTATGATCTTCGGGACACTCGGCCATTGTCTCGGACTCCCCAAACTCTCATTCCTTATACCTGAGCGCGCCTCCTCCCGCCCTCTCCTGCTGCCCCCTGGGGATGGGCTCTCGCCTCTCTTCTATGTTACACGTTACTCGAGGTTCTCACCACTTGGGCACCCGAAAAACAGAAACCCAATCCTCTTAAAAGCAGTTACCTGCGGAAATCCTTGGACCCGGGTCCCCCGAAAAATACGGAGAGAAAATCCCCCTTGAGCACTCACAGAGCACAGATGTCCCCCCAGCCTTATCTGCACTGATACATTGTAACAAACTACAGGAGAGAGATTGCTACTGCTGTGTTTAGCTCGCAGAGGATTCTCTGCACTGATACATTGTAACAGACCCTGAGCAAGTGAATAGGAATTATGGAAACAAAGGAGCCGAAGGACCCCCAACCCATCAGATGCCCCCAAAAATACCGCGGCTCCAGTGTGATCAGCAGTAACCCCCTCCTCTATATCTGCCCCCGCTCCTCATGTAACCCCCCCTCCTCTATATCTGCCCCCACTCATGTAACCCCCTCCTCTATATCTGCCCCCGCTCCTCATGTAACCCCCTCCTCTATATCTGCCCCCGCTCCTCATGTAACCCCCTCCTCTGTATCTGCCCCCGCTCCTCATGTAACCCCTCCTCTATGTCTGCCCCCGCTCCTCATGTAACCCCCTCCTCTATGTCTGCCCCCGCTCCTCATGTAACTTCCTCTATGTCTGCCCCCGCTCCTCATGTAACCCCCTCCTCTATATCTGCCCCCGCTCCTCATGTAACCCCCTCCTCTATGTCTGCCCCCGATCCTCATGTAACCCCCTCCTCTATATCTGCCCCCTCTCCTCATGTAACCCCTCTCCTCTATATCTGCCCCTCTCCCTCATGTAACCCCCTCCTCTATATCTGCCCCCGCTCCTCATGTAACCCCCTCCTCTATATCTGCCCCCACATGTAACCCCTCCTCTATATCTGCCCCCTCCTCTATATCTGCCCCCGCTCCTCATGTAACCCCCTCCTCTATGTCTGCCCCCGCTCCTCATGTAACCCCCCTCCCTCTATCTGCCCCCGCTCCTCATGTAACCCCCTCCTCTATGTCTGCCCCCCACTCCTCATGTAACCCCCCTCCTCTATGTCTGCCCCCGCTCCTCATGTAACCCCCTCTCCCTATATCTGCCCCCGCTCCTCGCTCACCCCCCCTCCTCTATGTCTGCCCCACTCCTCATGCTAACCCCCTCCTCTATATCTGCCCCCACTCATGTAACCCCTCCTCTATATCTGCCCCCGCTCCTCATGTAACCCCCTCCTCTATATCTGCCCCCGCTCCTCATGTAACCCCCTCCTCTATATCTGCCCCCGCTCATGTAACCCCCTCCTCTATATCTGCCCCGCTCATGTAACCCCCTCCTCTATATCTGCCCCCTCCTCTATATCTGCCCCCCGCTCATGCTACCCCCCTCCTCTATATTCTGCCCCCACTCTCTCATGTAACCCCTCCTCTATATCTGCCCCCGCTCCTCATGTAACCCCCTCCTCTATATCTGCCCCGCTCCTCATGTAACCCCCTCCTCTATATCTGCCCCCACTCATGTAACCCCTCCCCTCTATGTCTGCCCCCCTCTCCTCATGTAACCCCCTCCTCTATATCTGCTCCCGCTCATGTAACCCCCTCCTCTGTATCTGCCCCTCTCCTCATGTACCCCCTCTCTATATCTGCCCCCGCTCATGTAACCCCCTCCTCTATATCTGCCCCCGCTCCTCATGTAACCCCCTCCTCTCTGCTCTGCCCCCCGCTCCTCATGTAACCCCCCTCCTCTATATCTGCCCCCGTCCTCATGTAACCCCCTCCTCTATGTCTGCCCCCGCTCCCTCCTTGTAACCCCCCTCCTCTATATCTGCCCCCTCCTCTGTTCTGCCCCCGCTCATGTAACCCCTCCTCTATATCTGCCCCGCTCATGTAACCCCCTCCTCTGTATCTGCCCCCTCCTCTATATCTGCCCCCGCTCATGTAACCCCCTCTCCTCTATGTCTGCCCCCCTCTCCTCATGTAACCCCCTCCCTCTATATCTGCCCCGCTCCTCATGTACCTTCTCCTCTCTGTCTGCCCCCCCACTCATGTAACCCCCCTCCCTCTATATCTGCCCCTCTCCTCATGTAACCCCCTCCTCTATATCTGCCCCCGCTCATGTAACCCCCTCCTCTATATCTGCCCCCTCTCCCTCATGTAACCCCCTCCTCTATGTCTGCCCCCGCTCCTCATGTAACCCCCTCCTCTATATCTGCCCCCGCTCCTTGTAACCCCCTCCCCTATATCTGCCCCCGCTCCTCATGTAACCCCTCCTCTATATCTGCCCCCGCTCCTCATGTAACCCCCTCCCTCTATATCTGCCCCCGCTCCTCATGTAACCCCCCCCCTCTATATCTGCCCCGGCTCCCTCCTTGTAACCCCCTCCTGTATATCTGCCCCCTCCTCTATATCTGCCCCCGCTCATGTAACCCCCTCCTCTATATCTGCCCCAGATCCTCATGTAACCCCCCCTCCCTCTATGTCTGCCCCCTCTCCTCATGTAACCCCATCCTCTATATCTGCCCCCTCTCCTATGTAACCCCCCCCTCTTTATCTGCCCCCGCTCATGTAACCCCTCCTTATATCTGCCCCCTCCTCTATATCTGCCCCGGCTCCTCATGTCCGCCTCTCTATGTCTGCCCCCGCTCCTCTGTAACCCCCCCTCTATATCTGCCCCCGCTCCTCATGTAACCCCATCCTCTATGTCTGCCCCCTCTCCTCATGTAACCCCCCTCCTCTATATCTGCCCCCCTCTCCTCATGTAACCCCCCTCCTCTATATCTGCCCCCGCTCCTCATGTAACCCCCCCCTCTATATCTGCCCCCGCTCCTCATGTAACCCCCTCCTCTATATCTGCCCCCGCTCCTTATGTAACCCCCTCCTCTATATCTTGCCCCCGCTCCTCATGTAACCCCTCCTCTGTATCTGCCCCCGCTCCTCATGTAACCCCCTCCTCTATATCTGCCCCCGCTCATGTAACCCCCTCCTCTATATCTGCCCCCTCCTCTAGCTGTCTGCCCCGGCTCCTCATTTAACCCCCTCCTCCATATCTGCCCCCGCTCCCTCTGTACCTTCTCCTCTATATCTGCCCCCGCTCCTCATGTAACCCCCTCCTCTATATCTGCCCCCTCTCCTCATGTAACCCCCTCCTCTATATCTGCCCCCTCCTCTATATCTGCCCCGGCTCTCCATGTAACCCCCTCCTCTATATCTGCCCCCCCCTCTATATCTGCCCCGGCTCCTCATGTAACCCCCTCCCCTATATCTGCCCCCGCTCCTCATGTGCCCCCTCCTCTATGTCTGCCCCCGCTCCTCATGTAACCCCCTCCTCTATATCTGCCCCCGCTCCTCATATAACCCCCTCCTCTATATCTGCCCCCGCTCCTCATGTAACCCCCTCCTCTATATCTGCCCCTCTCCCTCATGTAACCCCTCCTCTATATCTGCCCCCGCTCCTCATGTAACCTCCTCTCTTGTCTGCCCCCACTCATGTAACCCCCCTCCCTCTATATCTGCCCCCCACTCCTCATGTAACCCCCTCCTCTGTCATTAGCCCCTCCTCATGTAACCCCCCTCCCTCTATATCTGCCCCTCTCCTCATGTAACCCCCCTCTCTATATCTGCCCCCGCTCATGTAACCCCCTCCTCTATATCTGCCCCCGCTCCTCATGTCGCCCCCTCCTCTATGTCTGCCCCCGCTCCTCATGTAACCCCTCCTCTCTGTCTGCCCCCGCTCATGTACCCCCCCCCTCTATGTCTGCCCCCCCCCCTATGTCTGCCCAGCTCCTCATGTAACCCCCTCCTCCCTATATCTGCCCCGCTCCTCATGTAACCCCTCCTCTATGTCTGCCCCCGCTCCTGTAACCCCCTCCCCTATATCTGCCCCCTCCCCTATATCTGCCCCGCTCCTCATGTAACACCCTCCTCTATATCTGCCCCCGCTCCTCATGTAACCCCCTCCTCTATATCTGCCCCGCTCTCCTTGCCAACCCCCTCCACTATGTCTGCCCCCGCTCATGTAACCCCCCTCCTCTGTCTGCCCCCCGCTCCTCATGTAACCCCCTCCTCTATATCTGCCCCCGCTCATGTAACCCCCTCCCTCTATATCTGCCCCACTCCTCATGTAACCCCCTCCCTCTATATCTGCCCCCGCTCATGTAACCCCTCCTCTATGTCTGCCCCCGCTCCTCTGTAACCCCCTCCTCTATATCTGCCCCCGATCCTCGGGTAACCCCCTCCTGCTATGTCTGCCCCCGCTCCTCTTGTAACCCCCTCCTCTGTCTGCCCCCGCTCGTAACCCCCTCCTTATATCTGCCCGCTCCTCATGTAACCCCCTCCTCTGTAGCTGCCCCATCCTATGTAACCCTCCTCTATAGCTGCCCCGCTCCTCATGTAACCCTCCTATATCTGCCCCCGCTCATGTAACCCCCTCCTCTATATCTGCCCCTATAACCCCGTTCACGCAGCAGGTTTAGTGCTGACGTTTCTTTGTCTGTCTCCTTACATCTTAATGAGGTTTGTGGAAATCGCTACTTGCTGCAGCAACAGCCCCAGTCACAGGTATGGAAGAACCTGTCCTGTATGAACATGCCCCAAGGCCAGGTCTCAGGTGACATAACGCATAGCACGATCTCCTGATCTGCTACCTGCGATAGTGGAGTGGGGGAAGGGAAGCTACCAGACATGTCGCCGGGTTGTGCGCGGTAGCCAGGTGGCAACCCTGGGTTACCCTATAGGGGGTGGGGAATCTGATGTACTGCGACCCCTTCCCACTCATAAAGGCGCGAATAATCTGGAAAACTCACGACGGTACTGCTGAAAACCGACTCAGAGGCACAGCGGGTGCTGAACAGGTGACAAGTCTCAGGGAGGAGCGGGGCAGCGGCAGGCCCAGGGAGGTAACACGTGGCTAGTGAATAGCCTGATCCCGGGGACCCCTGACACAGGGGGCGGGTGAGTGAGGGGCGGCAGGTGAGTGTGCCACACCCGAGCCTGTCATGTACAGAACCCTGCACATCTGTACACACTATATACACACTATATACACCTTGACACTATATATACACCTATGCACACCTGTACACACTATATACACCTACACATTATATACACACCTGTACACTATATATACACACTATATATCACACCTGTACACACTATATATACACCTATACACACCTGTACACACTATATCCACCTGTACACACACTGTCTATTCATTTTACTTACTATATACACCTGTACACCTATATACACATCTGTATCCACCTGTACACACTATATACATCTGTATTTACCTGTACACATACATACACCCCTGTGAACACTATATATACCTATATACAAGAGGTAGTATAGTAGTTCTGTTCTTTGTACATAGGGGCAGTATTATAGTGATTATATTCTTGTACATAGCAGCAGTATTATTAGTTATGTTCTTGTACATAGGAGTAGTATTATAGTAGTTATATTCTTGTATACATAGGAGCAGTATTATAGTAGTTATATTCTTGTACATAGGAGGCAGTATTATATTAGTTATATTCTTGTACATAGGAGGTAGTATTATATTAGTTATATTCTTATTACATAGGAGGTAGTATAATAGTAGTTATATTCTTATTGCATAGGAGGTAGTATTATAAATGATTATATTCTGATACATAGGAGGTAGTATAATAGTAGTTATATTCTTGTACATAGGAGGTAGTATTATAGTAGTTATATTCTTGTACATAGGAGCAGTATTATAATAGTTATATTCTTATTTTAGGAGGTATTATAGTAGTTATATTCTTGTACATAGGAACGATATTATAATAGTTATATTCTTGTACATAGGGTAGTATTATAGTAGTTATATTCTTGTACTTAGGAGCAGTATTATAGTAGTTATATTCTTGTACATAGGAGCAGTATTATAGTAGTTATATTCTTGTACATAGGAGGTAGTATTTTGTTAGTTATATTCTTGTACATAGGAGGCAGTATTATAGTAGTTATATTCTTGTACATAAGAGCAGTATTATAGTAGTTATATTCTTGTACATAGGGTAGTATTATAGTAGTTATATTCTTGTGCACATAGGGGTAGTAATATAGTAGTTATATTCTTGTACATAGGGGCAGTATTAGGTAGTTATATTCTTGTACATAGGGGGCAGTATTATAGTAGTTATATTCTTGTACATAGGGGGCAGTATTATAGTAGTTTTTATTCTTATTATGAGGGCAGTATTATAATAGTTATATTCTTGTACATGGGGGCAGTATTATGTCATAGTTATATTCTTGTACAAGGGGGCAGTATTGTAATGATTATGTTCATACATAGGTAGTATTATAGTAGTTATATTCTTGTACATAGGAGTAGTATTATAGTAGTTATATTCTTGTACATAGGTGGCAGTATTATAGTAGTTATATTCTTGTACATAGGAGTAGTATTATAGTAGTTATATTCTTGTACATAGGAGGTAGTATTATAGAATTTATATTCTTGTACATAGGTGCAATATTATAAAGTAGTTATATTCTTGTACATAGGAGCAGTATTATAGAATTTATATTCTTGTACATAGGAACAGTATTATAGTAGTTATATTCTTGTACATAGGAGCAGTATTATCGTGGTTATATTCTTGTACATAGGACAGTATTATAGTAGTTATATTCTTGTACATAGGGGGCGTGTATAATAGTTCTATTCTTGTACATAGGGGGCAGTATTAGCTAGTTATATTCTTGTACATAGGAGTAGTATTATAGTAGTTATATTCTTGTACATAGGAGGTAGTATTATAGTAGATATATTCTTGTACATAGGAGCAGTATTATAATGAATTATATTCTTGTACATAGGAGCAGTATTATAGTAGTTCTATTCTTGTACATAGGAGGTAGTATTATAGTAGTTATGTTCTTGTACATAGGAAGTGATATTATAGTAGTTATATTCTTGTACATAGGTGCAGTATTATAGTGAATTATATTCTTGTACATAGGAGGTAGAGTATTTATAGTAGTTATATTCTTGTACACTAAGAGCAGTATTATAGTGGTTATATTCTTGTACATAGGGGTAGTATTATAGTAGTTATATTCTTGTACATAGGAGTAGTATTATAGTAGTTATATTCTTGTACATAGGAGGTAGTATTATAGTAGTTATATTCTTGTACATAGGGGTAGTATTATAGTAGTTATATTCTTGTACATAGGGGCAGTATTATAATGATTATATTCTTGTACATAGGAGTAGTATTATAGTAGTTATATTCTTGTACATAGATGTAGTATTCTAGTAGTTATATTCTTGTACATAGGAGTAGTATTATAGTAGTTATATTCTTGTACATAGGGGGCAGTATTATAAATGATTATACTCTTGTACATAGGAGCAGTATTATAGTAGTTATATTCTTGTACATAGGAGTAGTATTATAGTAGTTATATTCTTGTACATAGGAGCAGTATTATAGTAGTTATATTCTTGTACATAGGGGGGCAGTATAAATAGTTATATTCTTGTACATGGGGGCATTATTATAGTAGTTATATTCTTGTACATAGGGGCAGTAATATAGTAGTTATATTCTTGTACAGGGGGCAGTATTATAGTAGTTATATTCTTGTACATGAGAGCAGTAATATGGCTTAGTTATATTCTTGTACATAGAGTAGTATTATAGTATTTATATTCTTGTACATTGAGAACGTGTTATGGTAGTTATATTCTTGTACATAGGGGGCAGTGACCTATTGAATTATATTCTTGTGCCAGGAGGTAGTGTACTAGTAGTTATATTCTTGTACATAGGAGCAGTATTATAATAATTTATATTCTTGTACATAGGAGTAGTATTATAGTAGTTATATTCTTGTACATAGGAGCAGTATTAGGCTAGTTATATTCTTGTACATAGGGGGCAGTATTTATAATAGTTATATTCTTGTACATAGGAGCAGTATTATAGTAGTTATATTCTTGTACATAGGAGTAGTATTATGTGTTATATTCTTGTACATAGGAACAGTATTATAATAGTTATATTCTTGTACATAGGAGCAGTATTATAGTAGTTATATTCTTGTACATGGTGTAGTATTATAGTAGTTATATTCTTGTACATAGGGGGCAGTATTATAGTAGTTATATTCTTGTACATAGGAGCAGTATTATTAGTTATATTCTTGTACATAGGAGCAGTATTATAGTAGTTATATTCTTGTACATAGGAGCAGTATTATAGTAGTTTTATTCTTGTACATAGAACCAGTATTATAGTAGTTATATTCTTGTACATAGGGGCAGTATTATAGTAGTTATATTCTTGTACATAGGAGGTAGTATTATAGTAGTTATATTCTTGTACATGTGAACAGTATTATAGTAGTTATATTCTTGTACATAGGAGCAGTATTATAGTAGTTATATTCTTGTACATAGGAGCAGTATTGTAATAAATTTATTCTTGTACATAGGAGCAGTATTGTAATAGTTATATTCTTGTACATAGGGAGCAGTATTATAGTAGTTATATTCTTGTACATAGGAGGTAGTATTATATTAGTTATATTCTTGTACATAGGAGGCAGTATTATGAGTAGTTATATTCTTGTACATAGGAGGTAGTATTATAGTAGTTATATTCTTGTACATAGGAGGCAGTATTATAGTAGTTATATTCTTGTACATAGGAGGTAGTATTATAGTAGTTATATTCTTGTACATAGGAGCAGTATTATAGTAGTTCTATTCTTGTACATAGGGGCAGTATTATAGTAGTTATATTCTTGTACATAGGAGTAGTATTATAGTAGTTATATTCTTGTACATAGGAGGTAGTATTATAGTAGTTATATTCTTGTACATAGGAGGTAGTATTATAGTAGTTATATTCTTGTACATAGGAGGTAGTATTATAGTAGTTCTATTCTTGTACATAGGAGCAAATGTGTATTAGTTATATTCTTGTACATAGGAGCAGTATTATAGTAGTTATATTCTTGTACATAGAAGCAGCAGTTATAAATAGTTATATTCTTAGTACATAGGTATAATTGATATGGTAGTTATCTGTTCCTTGGTCTCTTCTTAGGGGTAGTATTATAGTAGTTATATTCTTGTACATAGGAGGTAGTATTATAGTAGTTATATTCTTGTACATAGGGGTAGTATTATAGTAGTTATATTCTTGTACATAGGAGGTAGTATGTAGTAGTTATATTCTTGTACATGGGGGTAGTATTATAGTAGTTATATTCTTGTACATAGGTGTAGTATTATAGTAGTTATATTCTTGTGCATAGGGGCAGTATTATAGTAGTTATATTCTTGTACATAGGGGGCAGTATTATAGTAGTTATATTCTTGTGTACATAGGAGTAGTATTATAGTAGTTATATTCTTGTACACTGAGTAGTATTATAGTAATTTATATTCTTGTACATAGGAGTAGTATTATAGTAGTTATATTCTTGTACATAGGGGGCAGTATTATAGTAGTTATATTCTTGTACATAGGAGCAGTATTATAGTAGTTATATTCTTGTACATAGGAGTAGTATTGTAGTAGTTATATTCTTGTACATAGGAGCAGTATTATAGTAGTTATATTCTTGTACATAGGAGCAGTATTATAGTAGTTATATTCTTGTACATAGGAGCAGTATTATAGTAGTTATATTCTTGTACATAGGAGCAGTATTATAGTAGTTATATTCTTGTACATAGGAGCAGTATTATAGTAGTTATATTCTTGTACATAGGAGCAGTATTATAGTAGTTATATTCTTGTACATAGGAGCAGTATTATAGTAGTTATATTCTTGTACATAGGAGCAGTATTATAGTAGTTATATTCTTGTACATAGGAGTAGTATTATAGTAGTTATATTCTTGTACATAGGAGTAGTATTATAGTAGTTATATTCTTGTACATAGGAGGCAGTATTATAGTAGTTATATTCTTGTACATAGGAGCAGTATTATAGTAGTTATATTCTTGTACATAGGAGCAGTATTATAGTAGTTATATTCTTGTACATAGGAGCAGTATTATAGTAGTTATATTCTTGTACATAGGAGCAGTATTATAGTAGTTATATTCTTGTACATAGGAGCAGTATTATAGTAGTTATATTCTTGTACATAGGAGCAGTATTATAGTAGTTATATTCTTGTACATAGGAGCAGTATTATAGTAGTTATATTCTTGTACATAGGAGCAGTATTATAGTAGTTATATTCTTGTACATAGGAGCAGTATTATAGTAGTTATATTCTTGTACATAGGAGCAGTATTATAGTAGTTATATTCTTGTACATAGGAGCAGTATTAGTATTATAGTAGTTATATTCTTGTACATAGGAGCAGTATTATAGTAGTTATATTCTTGTACATAGGAGCAGTATTATAGTAGTTATATTCTTGTACATAGGAGCAGTATTATAGTAGTTATATTCTTGTACATAGGAGTAGTATTATAGTAGTTATATTCTTGTACATAGGAGCAGTATTATAGTAGTTATATTCTTGTACATAGGAGTAGTATTATAGTAGTTATATTCTTGTACATAGGAGCAGTATTATAGTAGTTATATTCTTGTACATAGGAGCAGTATTATAGTAGTTATATTCTTGTACATAGGAGCAGTATTATAGTAGTTATATTCTTGTACATAGGAGCAGTATTATAGTAGTTATATTCTTGTACATAGGAGCAGTATTATAGTAGTTATATTCTTGTACATAGGAGCAGTATTATAGTAGTTATATTCTTGTACATAGGAGCAGTATTATAGTAGTTATATTCTTGTACATAGGAGCAGTATTATGTACATAGTTATATTCTTGTACATAGGAGCAGTATTATAGTAGTTATATTCTTGTACATAGGAGCAGTATTATAGTAGTTATATTCTTGTACATAGGAGCAGTATTATAGTAGTTATATTCTTGTACATAGGAGCAGTATTATAGTAGTTATATTCTTGTACATAGGAGCAGTATTATAGTAGTTATATTCTTGTACATAGGAGCAGTATTATAGTAGTTATATTCTTGTACATAGGAGCAGTATTATAGTAGTTATATTCTTGTACATAGGAGGCAGTATTATAGTAGTTATATTCTTGTACATAGGAGCAGTATTATAGTAGTTATATTCTTGTACATAGGAGCAGTATTATAGTAGTTATATTCTTGTACATAGGAGCAGTATTATAGTAGTTATATTCTTGTACATAGGAGCAGTATTATAGTAGTTATATTCTTGTACATAGGAGCAGTATTATAGTAGTTATATTCTTGTACATAGGAGCAGTATTATAGTAGTTATATTCTTGTACATAGGAGTAGTATTATAGTAGTTATATTCTTGTACATAGGAGCAGTATTATAGTAGTTATATTCTTGTACATACATAGGGTAGTATTATAGTAGTTATATTCTTGTACATAGGAGCAGTATTATAGTAGTTATATTCTTGTACATAGGAGCAGTATTATAGTAGTTATATTCTTGTACATAGGAGCAGTATTATAGTAGTTATATTCTTGTACATAGGAGCAGTATTATAGTAGTTATATTCTTGTACATAGGAGCAGTATTATAGTAGTTATATTCTTGTACATAGGAGCAGTATTATAGTAGTTATATTCTTGTACATAGGAGCAGTATTATAGTAGTTATATTCTTGTACATAGGAGCAGTATTATAGTAGTTATATTCTTGTACATAGGAGCAGTATTATAGTAGTTATATTCTTGTACATAGGAGCAGTATTATAGTAGTTATATTCTTGTACATAGGAGCAGTATTATAGTAGTTATATTCTTGTACATAGGAGCAGTATTATAGTAGTTATATTCTTGTACATAGGAGCAGTATTATAGTAGTTATATTCTTGTACATAGGAGCAGTATTATAGTAGTTATATTCTTGTACATAGGAGCAGTATTATAGTAGTTATATTCTTGTACATAGGAGCAGTATTATAGTAGTTATATTCTTGTACATAGGAGCAGTATTATAGTAGTTATATTCTTGTACATAGGAGCAGTATTATAGTAGTTATATTCTTGTACATAGGGAGTAGTATTATAGTAGTTATATTCTTGTACATAGGAGGCAGTATTATAGTAGTTATATTCTTGTACATAGGAGTAGTATTATAGTAGTTATATTCTTGTACATAGGAGCAGTATTATAGTAGTTATATTCTTGTACATAGGAGCAGTATTATAGTAGTTATATTCTTGTACATAGGAGCAGTATTATAGTAGTTATATTCTTGTACATAGGAGCAGTATTATAGTAGTTATATTCTTGTACATAGGAGCAGTATTATAGTAGTTATATTCTTGTACATAGGAGCAGTATTATAGTAGTTATATTCTTGTACATAGGAGCAGTATTATAGTAGTTATATTCTTGTACATAGGAGCAGTATTATAGTAGTTATATTCTTGTACATAGGAGCAGTATTATAGTAGTTATATTCTTGTACATAGGAGCAGTATTATAGTAGTTATATTCTTGTACATAGGAGCAGTATTATAGTAGTTATATTCTTGTACATAGGGGCAGTATTATAGTAGTTATATTCTTGTACATAGGAGCAGTATTATAGTAGTTATATTCTTGTACATAGGAGCAGTATTATAGTAGTTATATTCTTGTACATAGGAGCAGTATTATAGTAGTTATATTCTTGTACATAGGAGCAGTATTATAGTAGTTATATTCTTGTACATAGGAGCAGTATTATAGTAGTTATATTCTTGTACATAGGAGCAGTATTATAGTAGTTATATTCTTGTACATAGGAGTAGTATTATAGTAGTTATATTCTTGTACATAGGAGCAGTATTATAGTAGTTATATTCTTGTACATAGGAGCAGTATTATAGTAGTTATATTCTTGTACATAGGAGCAGTATTATAGTAGTTATATTCTTGTACATAGGAGTAGTATTATAGTAGTTATATTCTTGTACATAGGAGCAGTATTATAGTAGTTATATTCTTGTACATAGGAGCAGTATTATAGTAGTTATATTCTTGTACATAGGAGCAGTATTATAGTAGTTATATTCTTGTACATAGGAGCAGTATTATAGTAGTTATATTCTTGTACATAGGAGCAGTATTATAGTAGTTATATTCTTGTACATAGGAGCAGTATTATAGTAGTTATATTCTTGTACATAGGAGCAGTATTATAGTAGTTATATTCTTGTACATAGGAGCAGTATTATAGTAGTTATATTCTTGTACATAGGAGCAGTATTATAGTAGTTATATTCTTGTACATAGGAGCAGTATTATAGTAGTTATATTCTTGTACATAGGAGCAGTATTATAGTAGTTATATTCTTGTACATAGGAGCAGTATTATAGTAGTTATATTCTTGTACATAGGAGCAGTATTATAGTAGTTATATTCTTGTACATAGGAGCAGTATTATAGTAGTTATATTCTTGTACATAGGAGCAGTATTATAGTAGTTATATTCTTGTACATAGGAGCAGTATTATAGTAGTTATATTCTTGTACATAGGAGCAGTATTATAGTAGTTATATTCTTGTACATAGGAGCAGTATTATAGTAGTTATATTCTTGTACATAGGAGCAGTATTATAGTAGTTATATTCTTGTACATAGGAGCAGTATTATAGTAGTTATATTCTTGTACATAGGAGCAGTATTATAGTAGTTATATTCTTGTACATAGGAGCAGTATTATAGTAGTTATATTCTTGTACATAGGATTCTTGGCAGTATTATAGTAGTTATATTCTTGTACATAGGAGCAGTATTATAGTAGTTATATTCTTGTACATAGGAGCAGTATTATAGTAGTTATATTCTTGTACATAGGAGTAGTATTATAGTAGTTATATTCTTGTACATAGGAGCAGTATTATAGTAGTTATATTCTTGTACATAGGAGCAGTATTATAGTAGTTATATTCTTGTACATAGGAGCAGTATTATAGTAGTTATATTCTTGTACATAGGAGCAGTATTATAGTAGTTATATTCTTGTACATAGGAGCAGTATTATAGTAGTTATATTCTTGTACATAGGAGCAGTATTATAGTAGTTATATTCTTGTACATAGGAGCAGTATTATAGTAGTTATATTCTTGTACATAGGAGTAGTATTATAGTAGTTATATTCTTGTACATAGGAGCAGTATTATAGTAGTTATATTCTTGTACATAGGAGCAGTATTATAGTAGTTATATTCTTGTACATAGGAGCAGTATTATAGTAGTTATATTCTTGTACATAGGAGGCAGTATTATAGTAGTTATATTCTTGTACATAGGAGTAGTATTATAGTAGTTATATTCTTGTACATAGGAGCAGTATTATAGTAGTTATATTCTTGTACATAGGGGGCAGTATTATAGTAGTTATATTCTTGTACATAGGAGCAGTATTATAGTAGTTATATTCTTGTACATAGGAGTAGTATTATAGTATTTATATTCTTGTACATAGGGGCAGTATTATAGTAGTTATATTCTTGTACATAGGGGGCAGTATTATAGTAGTTATATTCTTGTACATAGGAGGTAGTATTATAGTAGTTATATTCTTGTACATAGGAGCAGTATTATAGTAGTTATATTCTTGTACATAGGAGTAGTATTATAGTAGTTATATTCTTGTACATAGGAGCAGTATTATATTAGTTATATTCTTGTACATAGGGGGCAGTATTATAGTAGTTATATTCTTGTACATAGGAGCAGTATTATAGTAGTTATATTCTTGTACATAGGAGTAGTATTATAGTAGTTATATTCTTGTACATAGGAGCAGTATTATAGTAGTTATATTCTTGTACATAGGAGCAGTATTATAGTAGTTATATTCTTGTACATAGGAGGTAGTATTATAGTAGTTATATTCTTGTACATAGGGGGCAGTATTATAGTAGTTATATTCTTGTACATAGGAGCAGTATTATAGTAGTTATATTCTTGTACATAGGAGCAGTATTATAGTAGTTATATTCTTGTACATAGGAGCAGTATTATAGTAGTTATATTCTTGTACATAGGACCAGTATTATAGTAGTTATATTCTTGTACATAGGGGCAGTATTATAGTAGTTATATTCTTGTACATAGGAGGTAGTATTATAGTAGTTATATTCTTGTACATAGGAGCAGTATTATAGTAGTTATATTCTTGTACATAGGAGCAGTATTATAGTAGTTATATTCTTGTACATAGGAGCAGTATTATAGTAGTTATATTCTTGTACATAGGAGCAGTATTATAGTAGTTATATTCTTGTACATAGGAGCAGTATTATAGTAGTTATATTCTTGTACATAGGAGGTAGTATTATAGTAGTTATATTCTTGTACATAGGAGGCAGTATTATAGTAGTTATATTCTTGTACATAGGAGGTAGTATTATAGTAGTTATATTCTTGTACATAGGAGGCAGTATTATAGTAGTTATATTCTTGTACATAGGAGGTAGTATTATAGTAGTTATATTCTTGTACATAGGAGCAGTATTATAGTAGTTCTATTCTTGTACATAGGGGGCAGTATTATAGTAGTTATATTCTTGTACATAGGAGTAGTATTATAGTAGTTATATTCTTGTACATAGGAGGTAGTATTATAGTAGTTATATTCTTGTACATAGGAGGTAGTATTATAGTAGTTATATTCTTGTACATAGGAGGTAGTATTATAGTAGTTCTATTCTTGTACATAGGAGCAGTATTATAGTAGTTATATTCTTGTACATAGGAGCAGTATTATAGTAGTTATATTCTTGTACATAGGAGGTAGTATTATAGTAGTTATATTCTTGTACATAAGAGCAGTATTATAGTAGTTATATTCTTGTACATAGGGGTAGTATTATAGTAGTTATATTCTTGTACATAGGAGGTAGTATTATAGTAGTTATATTCTTGTACATAGGGGTAGTATTATAGTAGTTATATTCTTGTACATAGGAGGTAGTATTATAGTAGTTGTATTCTTGTACATAGGGGTAGTATTATAGTAGTTATATTCTTGTACATAGGTAGTATTATAGTAGTTATATTCTTGTACATAGGGGCAGTATTATAGTAGTTATATTCTTGTACATAGGGGGCAGTATTATAGTAGTTATATTCTTGTACATAGGAGTAGTATTATAGTAGTTATATTCTTGTACATAGGTAGTATTATAGTAGTTATATTCTTGTACATAGGAGTAGTATTATAGTAGTTATATTCTTGTACATAGGGGGCAGTATTATAGTAGTTATATTCTTGTACATAGGAGCAGTATTATAGTAGTTATATTCTTGTACATAGGAGTAGTATTATAGTAGTTATATTCTTGTACATAGGAGGTAGTATTATAGTAGTTATATTCTTGTACATAGGAGCAGTATTATAGTAGTTATATTCTTGTACATAGGAGCAGTATTATAGTAGTTATATTCTTGTACATAGGGGCAGGGTATTATAGTAGTTATATTCTTGTACATAGGGGGCAGTATTATAGTAGTTATATTCTTGTACATAGGGGCAGTATTATAGTAGTTATATTCTTGTACATAGGGGGCAGTATTATAGTAGTTTTATTCTTGTACATAGGAGCAGTATTATAGTAGTTATATTCTTGTACATAGTAGTAGTATTATAGTAGTTATATTCTTGTACATAGGGGCAGTATTATAGTAGTTATATTCTTGTACATAGGGGGCAGTATTATAGTAGTTATATTCTTGTACATAGGAGGTAGTATTATAGTAGTTATATTCTTGTACATAGGAGCAGTATTATAGTAGTTATATTCTTGTACATAGGAGTAGTATTATAGTAGTTATATTCTTGTACATAGGAGCAGTATTATATTAGTTATATTCTTGTACATAGGGGGCAGTATTATAGTAGTTATATTCTTGTACATAGGAGCAGTATTATAGTAGTTATATTCTTGTACATAGGAGTAGTATTATAGTAGTTATATTCTTGTACATAGGAGCAGTATTATAGTAGTTATATTCTTGTACATAGGAGCAGTATTATAGTAGTTATATTCTTGTACATAGGAGGTAGTATTATAGTAGTTATATTCTTGTACATAGGGGGCAGTATTATAGTAGTTATATTCTTGTACATAGGAGCAGTATTATAGTAGTTATATTCTTGTACATAGGAGCAGTATTATAGTAGTTATATTCTTGTACATAGGAGCAGTATTATAGTAGTTATATTCTTGTACATAGGAGCAGTATTATAGTAGTTATATTCTTGTACATAGGGGCAGTATTATAGTAGTTATATTCTTGTACATAGGAGTAGTATTATAGTAGTTATATTCTTGTACATAGGAGCAGTATTATATTAGATATATTCTTGTACATATGAGCAGTATTATATTAGATATATTCTTGTACATATGAGCAGTATTATAGTAGTTATATTCTTGTACATAGGAGCAGTATTATAGTAGTTATATTCTTGTACATAGTAGTAGTATTATAGTAGTTATATTCTTGTACATAGGAGCAGTATTATAGTAGTTATATTCTTGTACATAGGAGCAGTATTATAGTAGTTATATTCTTGTACATAGTAGTAGTATTATATTAGATATATTCTTGTACATATGAGCAGTATTATAGTAGTTATATTCTTGTACATAGGAGCAGTATTATAGTAGTTATATTCTTGTACATAGGGTGCAGTATTATAGTAGTTATATTCTTGTACATAGGAGCAGTATTATAGTAGTTATATTCTTGTACATAGGGGCAGTATTATAGTAGTTATATTCTTGTACATAGTAGTAGTATTATAGTAGTTATATTCTTGTACATAGGAGCAGTATTATAGTAGTTATATTCTTGTACATAGGAGCAGTATTATAGTAGTTATATTCTTGTACATAGGAGCAGTATTATAGTAGTTATATTCTTGTACATAGGAGCAGTATTATAGTAGTTATATTCTTGTACATAGGAGCAGTATTATAGTAGTTTTATTCTTGTACATAGGAGCAGTATTATATTAGTTATATTCTTGTACATAGGGGGCAGTATTATAGTAGTTATATTCTTGTACATAGGAGCAGTATTATAGTAGTTATATTCTTGTACATAGGAGTAGTATTATAGTAGTTATATTCTTGTACATAGGAGCAGTATTATAGTAGTTATATTCTTGTACATAGGAGCAGTATTATAGTAGTTATATTCTTGTACATAGGAGGTAGTATTATAGTAGTTATATTCTTGTACATAGGGGGCAGTATTATAGTAGTTATATTCTTGTACATAGGAGCAGTATTATAGTAGTTATATTCTTGTACATAGGAGCAGTATTATAGTAGTTATATTCTTGTACATAGGAGCAGTATTATAGTAGTTATATTCTTGTACATAGGAGCAGTATTATAGTAGTTATATTCTTGTACATAGGGGCAGTATTATAGTAGTTATATTCTTGTACATAGGAGTAGTATTATAGTAGTTATATTCTTGTACATAGGAGCAGTATTATATTAGATATATTCTTGTACATATGAGCAGTATTATATTAGATATATTCTTGTACATATGAGCAGTATTATAGTAGTTATATTCTTGTACATAGGAGCAGTATTATAGTAGTTATATTCTTGTACATAGTAGTAGTATTATAGTAGTTATATTCTTGTACATAGGAGCAGTATTATAGTAGTTATATTCTTGTACATAGGAGCAGTATTATAGTAGTTATATTCTTGTACATAGTAGTAGTATTATATTAGATATATTCTTGTACATATGAGCAGTATTATAGTAGTTATATTCTTGTACATAGGAGCAGTATTATAGTAGTTATATTCTTGTACATAGGGTGCAGTATTATAGTAGTTATATTCTTGTACATAGGAGCAGTATTATAGTAGTTATATTCTTGTACATAGGGGCAGTATTATAGTAGTTATATTCTTGTACATAGTAGTAGTATTATAGTAGTTATATTCTTGTACATAGGAGCAGTATTATAGTAGTTATATTCTTGTACATAGGAGCAGTATTATAGTAGTTATATTCTTGTACATAGGAGCAGTATTATAGTAGTTATATTCTTGTACATAGGAGCAGTATTATAGTAGTTATATTCTTGTACATAGGAGGTAGTATTATAGTAGTTATATTCTTGTACATAGGAGGTAGTATTATAGTAGTTATATTCTTGTACATAGGAGCAGTATTATAGTAGTTATATTCTTGTACATAGGAGCAGTATTATAGTAGTTATATTCTTGTACATAGGAGCAGTATTATAGTAGTTATATTCTTGTACATAGGAGTAGTATTATAGTAGTTATATTCTTGTACATAGGAGCAGTATTATAGTAGTTATATTCTTGTACATAGGATGTAGTATTATAGTAGTTATATTCTTGTACATAGGGGGCAGTATTATAGTAGTTATATTCTTGTACATAGGAGCAGTATTATAGTAGTTATATTCTTGTACATTGGGGTTAGTATTATAGTAGGAACAAGCATGGAAATCCTCTTTAAGCTAAGGCCCCATGTAGCGAAATGTAGCAAATAAACGCTGCAGAAAAAAAACACGTACGCTGCTTTATTCTTGTAAAAATCATCCTTTCATCCCTATGCAAATGAGCAGAAAAGGGCTTTAGGGGCGTGGCTTTCCATCAATGGGCTTCACAATCTGCTGCTGCTAATTGCTGCACAGCTCCGCCCACTAACTGTACTGTGCCTGTCTGATGATGTCACACTTCTCCCTTCTGTTCAATCTCTACCTTGCTTTAGCTCAAAAAACTGCAGCAAAATCTGCAAGAAAAAATGCCACTTTTCCCGTGATGTGTGTCCTCAGTCTGATGCTCAGTAAGTTATTTAGTAATTTTACAAACAGGTTCATTTCCTATCTGAGGGGTCACATTTATTTTTTACTGCTTTTTTAAAAGGTGTCCTGAGTTGCCTCTTGTCACAGCTGAGGGTTTGATGTAATTGTATTCTCTCTAAACAATCACAACCTCGATTTCAGGCGAGGTTCACACCTGCAAGCAGGACCTTTCTCTCTGCATTTTTCAGCGGGAACCCCATTATATTCTAGGGCGTCCGCGGGTAACCACTTTTGTAAGCAGATTAGTGGACCCCATGAACGGAAACTCAAACGCAGGTTTGAACCTAGCGTCAGCCTTATGATATATTTTTCTATATTGATACATTGTTACCTTATATTAGGATGGCCTTTGTGTTACTGATTCTCTGTTTACCAAACAGGATGTTTTAGAATGGATACACTGTAACAAACCCTCAGGAATGAGAAGTCTGGACTGTTTTTGAACCTTTGGCTATAAAAGTGAATTTTCTTTCACTGACAGCAAGCAGAGATCCTGAGAGAATGTATTTTAGTCATTTGCAGAACATTCTATCATCTAGAGATACAAGGTGTACCTAGGTCGCCGTCCAGCCTGGTCTTTGTAGTGCGCTGAGAGTTCCCAGATACAAGGAGGAAGCAGAGTCCGGGAGGCGTCCGTATCATGTGCTGGAAGGTTTGCTTGTGTTAACCCCTTGTCTGCTGCAGAGTATGACCTCATTCCAGGCAGTTTCTGACCCTGGCAGTGTCTGGGTGAGGTGGGTGGAGCTGCCAGGTGTGCACATGTGTAGGAGCTCACATCGGGAGGCGGCACTTACATACGTGTTACACTGTAGGCTCACGCAGGTAATTCCAGGCTACACGGCTATTGTAACCGGTTACATATGTGGAGCTAAGCGGAGACGCTTCACCTACAGATAATACAAGGCTCAGAGGTCAGACAAGTTCCCTCTAGAATGTGACACACACTCTAATGCCGAGGCCCCACGTGGCCGAAACGCAGCTTTTTTTTTTGTTGCAGATTTTGCTGCAGTTTTTTGAGGCAAAGCCAAGAATGGCTACAAAGGAATAGGAAATATCTAGGAAACTCTTCTCCTTCTCCCTTCTTCTCAATCCACTTCTGACTCAAAAAACTGCAGCTAAATCTGCAACAAAAAAAAGCTGCGTTTCGGCCACGTGGGGCCTCGGTCTAAGGCTGGAATCACACATGCAGTTTTTGCTGCAGTTTTGTGGACTAAGAAGGTTTGGGAAATCTAAAGGAAGGCTATTTCTCCATCATGGTGGATCCAATAATGTTTTTAGCTGCGACAAAAACAGCCTGAAGGGGTTAATTTAAAGCTGTAGTAACACTAATGCTACAAAGGAAGGTCTTGGGTCTGGGGGTGATGCTGTGCACATTGGTGCCTGACCTCAGTGTTGTGTCATCTCCTGTCCAGGATTCGTGGAGTTAATTCCTCACACCTGCTGTTTATGCCTGAGGATCAAGATCCTGGCACAACTCGGCACTCCAGCTGTTGTGGAACCACAACTCCCAGCATGGATACTTGCTCTTCTGTTATTGGAACTCCCATAGAGGTGTATTGAACATGCTGGGAGTTGCAGTTTTCACTGAAGGTTGCTGACTGATGACCTCTGCATTAATGTAAGGGATCCCTGGGCTGCAATACCAGAGCCCACCATAGATAGGAGGAGCGCTATTTCTGGAATATCCCTTGCTTCTGGCATCAGGCACGCCTCAGAATCTACTTATACTGAATTTCTCCATTCACCTCCAGAGCTGCTCCTAGGAATCAGACGGGTGTTTAGCTCCGCCCTGCTGTTGGTCATGTGAACTGCCGGTGTTACTGACTTTTTCTTGTGTTTGTGCAGGTGTCATGATGCCGGAGGAGAATTGGTGGCCCTGCCGCTCCTGTCAGCTGACTCTTTACAGGTGACATCATCGCGGCCACTGCTCTCGGTGTCACAAACATGAACGGTAATATTGTCCGCCCCTCCTGTGAACCAAAACATGACTGAGAGCCGAAACGTCACTGACCTGTTCCATGAGGACGCCCAGGTGGGTGACTGCCCGGCCACGAGGACCTTCAGGGTGCGGCGCCCCCCCTCATTACTATACAGGTCGTCTCACTCTTGTTCACATTGCTTCAGGTTTCACAACTGCAGTCACAGCCGTGGTGGAAGATCCAGCTCTTTGTCTGGGAACCGGTTCTGTTCGGCACCTGGGACGGCGTCTTCACCTCATGTATGATCAATATATTTGGCGTGGTTTTATTTCTCCGCACTGGTTGGCTTGTGGTGAGTGATTATATCCTGACCAATAGCAGAAGAGCAGACCAACCCAGTATATTACAGGGGGCGGGGCTGTGACAACCTCTCACACATGATATATACAGCTGGTTGTCAGTAGTAATAGATGAATAGCTGTACTGTAGTATAAGGTGCGGATCTCATGTCTGATCACATGTCATTATATTATATCAGTGATGTCAGTAACAGGGGGCGGGGCTGTGACAACCTCTCACACATGATATATACAGCTGGTTGTCAGTAGTAATAGATGAATAGCTGTACTGTAGTATAAGGTGTGCGGATCTCATGTCTGATCACATGTCATTATATCAGTGATGTCAGTAACAGGGGGCGGGGCTGTGACAACCTCTCAGACATGATATATACAGCTGGTTGTCAGTAGTAATAGATGAATAGCTGTACTGTAGTATAAGGTGTGCGGATCTCATGTCTGATCACATGTCATTATATTATATCAGTGATGTCAGTAACAGGGGGCGGGGCTGTGACAACCTCTCACACATGATATATACAGCTGGTTGTCAGTAGTAATAGATGAATAGCTGTACTGTAGTATAAGGTGTGCGGATCTCATGTCTGATCACATGTCATTATATCAGTGATGTCAGTAACAGGGGGCGGGGCTGTGACAACCTCTCACACATGATATATACAGCTGGTTGTCAGTAGTAATAGATGAATAGCTGTACTGTAGTATAAGGTGTGCGGATCTCATGTCTGATCACATGTCATTATATCAGTGATGTCAGTAACGGGGCGGGGCTGTGACAACCTCTCACACATGATATATACAGCTGGGTGTCAGTAGTAATAGATGAATAGCTGTACTGTAGTATAAGGTGTGCGGATCTCATGTCTGATCACATGTCATTATATCAGTGATGTTAGTAACAGGGGGCGGGGCTGTGACAACCTCTCAGACATGATATATACAGCTGGTTGTCAGTAGTAATAGATGAATAGCTGTAGTGTAGTATAAGGTGTGCGGATCTCATGTCTGATCACATGTCATTATATTATATCAGTGATGTCAGTAACAGGGGGCGGGGCTGTGACAACCTCTCACACATGATATATACAGCTGGTTGTCAGTAGTAATAGATGAATAGCTGTACTGTAGTATAAGGTGCGGATCTCATGTCTGATCACATGTCATTATATTATATCAGTGATGTCAGTAACAGGGGGCGGGGCTGTGACAACCTCTCAGACATGATATATACAGCTGGTTGTCAGTAGTAATAGATGAATAGCTGTACTGTAGTATAAGGTGCGGATCTCATGTCTGATCACATGTCATTATATTATATCAGTGATGTCAGTAACAGGGGGGCGGGGCTGTGACAACCTCTCAGACATGATATATACAGCTGGTTGTCAGTAGTAATAGATGAATAGCTGTACTGTAGTATAAGGTGTGCGGATCTCATGTCTGATCACATGTCATTATATCAGTGATGTCAGTAACAGGGGGCGGGGCTGTGACAACCTCTCACACATGATATATACAGCTGGTTGTCAGTAGTAATAGATGAATAGCTGTACTGTAGTATAAGGTGTGCGGATCTCATGTCTGATCACATGTCATATCAGTGATGTCAGTAACAGGGGGCGGGGCTGTGACAACCTCTCACACATGATATATACAGCTGGTTGTCAGTAGTAATAGATGAATAGCTGTACTGTAGTATAAGGTGTGCGGATCTCATGTCTGATCACATGTCATTATATCAGTGATGTCAGTAACAGGGGGCGGGGGCTGTGACAACCTCTCACACATGATATATACAGCTGGTTGTCAGTAGTAATAGATGAATAGCTGTACTGTAGTATAAGGTGTGCGGATCTCATGTCTGATCACATGTCATTATATCAGTGATGTCAGTAACAGGGGGCGGGGCTGTGACAACCTCTCACACATGATATATACAGCTGGTTGTCAGTAGTAATAGATGAATAGCTGTACTGTAGTATAAGGTGTGCGGATCTCATGTCTGATCACATGTCATTATATTATATCAGTGATGTCAGTAACAGGGGGCGGGGCTGTGACAACCTCTCACACATGATATATACAGCTGGTTGTCAGTAGTAATAGATGAATAGCTGTACTGTAGTATAAGGTGTGCGGATCTCATGTCTGATCACGTCATTATATCAGTGATGTCAGTAACAAGGGGCGGGGCTGTGACAACCTCTCAGACATGATATATACAGCTGGTTGTCAGTAGTAATAGATGAATAGCTGTACTGTAGTATAAGGTGTGCGGATCTCATGTCTGATCACATGTCATTATATTATATCAGTGATGTCAGTAACAGGGGGCGGGGCTGTGACAACCTCTCACACATGATATATACAGCTGGTTGTCAGTAGTAATAGATGAATAGCTGTACTGTAGTATAAGGTGTGCGGATCTCATGTCTGATCACATGTCATTATATCAGTGATGTCAGTAACAGGGGGCGGGGGCTGTGACAACCTCTCACACATGATATATACAGCTGGTTGTCAGTAGTAATAGATGAATAGCTGTACTGTAGTATAAGGTGTGCGGATCTCATGTCTGATCACATGTCATTATATCAGTGATGTCAGTAACAGGGGGCGGGGCTGTGACAACCTCTCAGACATGATATATACAGCTGGTTGTCAGTAGTAATAGATGAATAGCTGTACTGTAGTATAAGGTGTGCGGATCTCATGTCTGATCACATGTCATTATATTATATCAGTGATGTCAGTAACAGGGGGCGGGGCTGTGACAACCTCTCAGACATGATATATACAGCTGGTTGTCAGTAGTAATAGATGAATAGCTGTACTGTAGTATAAGGTGTGCGGATCTCATGTCTGATCACATGTCATTATATCAGTGATGTCAGTACCAGGGGGGCGGAGCTGTGACAACCTCTCAGACATGATATATACAGCTGGGTGTCAGTAGTAATAGATGAATAGCTGTACTGTAGTATAAGGTGTGCGGATCTCATGTCTGATCACATGTCATTATATCAGTGATGTCAGTACCAGGGGGCGGGGCTGTGACAACCTCTCAGACATGATATATACAGCTGGTTGTCAGTAGTAATAGATGAATAGCTGTACTGTAGTATAAGGTGTGCGGATCTCATGTCTGATCACATGTCATTATATTATATCAGTGATGTCAGTAACAGGGGGCGGGGCTGTGACAACCTCTCACACATGATATATACAGCTGGTTGTCAGTAGTAATAGATGAATAGCTGTACTGTAGTATAAGGTGTGCGGATCTCATGTCTGATCACATGTCATTATATTATATCAGTGATGTCAGTAACAGGAGGCGGGGCTGTGACAACCTCTCACACATGATATATACAGCTGGTTGTCAGTAGTAATAGATGAATAGCTGTACTGTAGTATAAGGTGTGCGGATCTCATGTCTGATCACATGTCATTATATTATATCAGTGATGTCAGTAACAGGAGGCGGGGCTGTGACAACCTCTCAGACATGATATATACAGCTGGGTGTCAGTAGTAATAGATGAATAGCTGTACTGTAGTATAAGGTGTGCGGATCTCATGTCTGATCACATGTCATTATATCAGTGATGTCAGTAACAGGAGGCGGGGCTGTGACAACCTCTCACACATGATATATACAGCTGGTTGTCAGTAGTAATAGATGAATAGCTGTACTGTAGTATAAGGTGTGCGGATCTCATGTCTGATCACATGTCATTATATTATATCAGTGATGTCAGTAACAGGGGGCGGGGCTGTGACAACCTCTCAGACATGATATATACAGCTGGTTGTCAGTAGTAATAGATGAATAGCTGTACTGTAGTATAAGGTGTGCGGATCTCATGTCTGATCACATGTCATTATATCAGTGATGTCAGTAACAGGAGGCGGGGCTGTGACAACCTCTCAGACCTGATATATACAGCTGGTTGTCAGTAGTAATAGATGAATAGCTGTACTGTAGTATAAGGTGTGCGGATCTCATGTCTGATCACATGTCATTATATCAGTAATGTCAGTAACAGGGGGCGGGGCTGTGACAACCTCTCAGACATGATATATACAGCTGGTTGTCAGTAGTAATAGATGAATAGCTGTACTGTAGTATAAGGTGTGTGGATCTCATGTCTGATCACATGTCATTATATCAGTGATGTTAGTACCAGGGGGCGGGGCTGTGACAACCTCTCAGACATGATATATACAGCTGGTTGTCAGTAGTAATAGATGAATAGCTGTACTGTAGTATAAGGTGTGCGGATCTCATGTCTGATCACATGTCATTATATCAGTGATGTCAGTACCAGGGGGCGGGGCTGTGACAACCTCTCAGACATGATATATACAGCTGGTTGTCAGTAGTAATAGATGAATAGCTGTACTGTAGTATAAGGTGTGCGGATCTCATGTCTGATCACATGTCATTATATTATATCAGTGATGTCAGTAACAGGGGGCGGGGCTGTGACAACCTCTCAGACATGATATATACAGCTGGTTGTCATACATTCAGCAGGGGTCCTCGTCACTCTGGATTATATCAACAGTTATAGGGGTGCAGAGTTGAGTCTTGGCTGGGGCCTGGTACCGGAGGGGCTCAGACTTCCCATTGCCACATCTAGGCAGTCGTGTTGGAAGTGACCTCTGGTGCTTGTAATGTTTTATAATATATATATATAATGGGTTTTCCTGTAACAAGGATAAATAAATCTACCATTTTATTGCAGGCACTTCAGGAGGATCTTAATGTCTTAATGATCCTCATTAGCTTTCTTTCATGAAGAGAATGCCAGAAGTGCAGTAAAGACTGACAGGAAAATAAATGGGAGTATAGAAGTAGACTACCTAATATTATGTTCTTATGTATTGTATTGCTTCTCCCCTCTCAGGGTAACACAGGGATTATCCTGGGAATATTCCTGGTCTCCATTGTCATCCTCGTGGCTCTGGTGACAGTCTTATCCGGTATTGGCGTGTGTGAGAGATGCAGCATCGGCAGTGGCGGCGTCTACTCCATGATTTCCACTGTCCTAGGGGGCAAAGTTGGGGGAACGGTTGGTCTTCTCTATATATTTGGACAGGTAAGTAACAGCCTCATCTAAGGTTAGACCTAGACCCCGGAGCTTACAATCTAGGTGTTCGTCCCTCCCGTGACTGAGCCGCTGCGCAGTGTGTTGCAGGTGCCATGTACATCACTGGCTTTGCCGAGTCCGTCTCTGACCTCCTGCACCTGGAGAGCACTTGGGTGGTGCGGGGCATCTCGCTGGCTGTGCTGGTGGGGCTGCTGGGTATTAATCTGGCCGGAGTGACGTGGATCATCCGTCTGCAGCTCCTCCTCCTCCTCCTTCTCGCCATCTCCACCCTGGACTTTGTCATCGGCTCCTTCACTCACCTGGATCCAGGTAAGAACTTTGAGCATCTTGTGTGGATTAGGCCGTGAAGCGTCAGACTCGGCCCCTTCTCTTCTCCCTGGCTCTGTGTCTTGGTGCTGCATTACACAGTGGTGTCCAGCAGGGGGCGCCGCTATTCCATGACTTCGGTTTGCACCCTCTTGGGACTTATGTCTCATAGTTCTTTGTATTATCTTCACCTCATTACCCCTCGTCTGTCTGTGCACTGTGAGATACCGGGGTTATATGGAGATCCCTGAGCCCACCTGACCCTGCTCCTTCTATACATATATATATGTAATGTGTGTGTATATAGCATCCCTGCAGCATGTCCTGATGACACAGGATAACCACACAAGTGCCGGACCGCTGCCCCCTCTCAGCTCCAGGCCTTTTCTGCTTTTGCTCCTACAAGGACTTCAGATCTGAAGATTAGGATCGCAGACTCTTGTTTTCCTCCCTGGAAGTTGCAGGGTGTGCCCGGCCCGGGTACAGGGGGCAGGAAGGATGTGGTTGTCATTTGTTCTGTGTAGACCCACATCTATCCAGACGGCAGCCTTCCTGTCGCTACACAGGGCTGGCGGCACACACGGGGTGTATGGGGCGACTATGCTCATAGACTCTGGAGGCCGCGCTGCCGCCCCGAGTGCTCCACAACTACCGGAAATAAACAAATGTTGCAGTGTTCAGATTGGTAATGTCTTTTTGAATGTGTATCCAGAGCACCATATAAGACGGTGTCCAGGGTGCCCTATAGAGCCGTATCCAGAGCAGCATATAAGACTGTGTCCAAAGTGCCCTATAGAACCTTGTCCAGGGTGCCCTATAGAACCGTATCAAGGGCAGCATATAAGACTGTGTCCAGGGTGCCCTATAAAGCCGTATCCAGAGCACAATATAAGACTGTGTCCAAAGTGCCCTATAGAACCTTGTCCAGGGTACCGTATAGAACTGTATCCAGGGCACTATGTAAGACTGTGTCCAGGGTGCCCTATAGAACCTTGTCCAGGGTGCCCTATAGAACTGTATCAAGGGCAGCATATAAGACTGTGTACAGGGTGCCCTATAGAGCCGTATCCAGAGCACCATATAAGACTGTGTCCAAAGTGCCCTATAGAACCTTGTCCAGGGTACCATATAGAACTGTATCCAGAGCACTATGTAAGACTGTTTCCAGGGTGCCCTAGAGAGCCGTATCCAGAGCACCATATAAGACTGTGTCCAAAGTGCCCTATAGAACCTTGTCCAGGGTACCGTATAGAACTGTATCCAGAGCACTATGTAAGACTGTGTCCAGGGTGCCCTATAGAACCTTGTCCAGGGTACCGTATAGAACTGTATCCAGAGCACTATGTAAGACTGTGTCCAGGGTGCCCTATAGAACCTTGTCCAGGGTGCCCTATAGAACTGTATCAAGGGCAGCATATAAGACTGTGTACAGGGTGCCCTATAGAGCCGTATCCAGAGCACCATATAAGACTGTGTCCAAAGTGCCCTATAGAACCTTGTCCAGGGTACCATATAGAACTGTATCCAGAGCACTATGTAAGACTGTGTCCAGGGTGCCCTATAGAGCCGTATCCAGAGCACCATATAAGACTGTGTCCAAAGTGCCCTATAGAACCTTGTCCAGGGTACCGTATAGAACTGTATCCAGAGCACTATGTAAGACTGTGTCCAGGGTGCCCTATAGAACCTTGTCCAGGGTACCGTATAGAACTGTATCCAGAGCACTATGTAAGACTGTGTCCAGGGTGCCCTATAGAACCTTGTCCAGGGTGCTGTATAGAGCAGTATCCAGGACGCCAGTGTCTGCCATGCTCTCGAGTTGGCTGTAAAGTGGTTTTTGTATGAAGCTGTCGGTAAATCCGGGGGCTGGCGCAGTCCTATGTAAATAAAGCTTTAGCACTATATAAGTTGTTTTGCGACCATCTTGACTATTGTAGATCTCTGCTTGCTGTTCTTTACATCCAGAGGCTAAAACCCCACCCTGAGCACAAGCTGGGAATAGGATTGGGGCAAAATTGTGATGTGCTGTGGGTTCTGGGCCTCGGGGACGTGTCGGGTTCTGGGCCTCGGGGATGTGTCGGGTTCTGGACTCTGCACTTGTGGTAGAGGAAATCTCTTTCTGCAGGTTTTTCCAATTACTGCACATAGATGAGGCATGACATCAGACGTGAGCAGCGCCAGGACAGCGGCGGACTGAGCAGTGCTGAGCTGGACTCCTGCCAGGCTAGGGGCTAGCACGGAGGATGTAGTGGCAGCGCCAGGCTGGTGGTGAAGAGGGGACTCTGCAGGGACCACAGTAGGCTGATGTGATGATGAGAGGACACTGCAGGGGCCACAGTAGGCTGATGTGATGATGAGAGGACACTGCAGGGGCCACAGTAGGCTGATGTGATGATGAGGGGGCACTGCAGGGGCCACAGTAGGCTGATGTGATGATGAGAGGACACTGCAGGGGCCACAGTAGGCTGATGTGATGATGAGAGGACACTGCAGGGGCCACAGTAGGCTGATGTGATGATGAGAGGACACTGCAGGGGCCACAGTAGGCTGATGTGATGATGAGGGGACACTGCAGGGGCCACAGTAGGCTGATGTGATGATGAGAGGACACTGCAGGGGCCACAGTAGGCTGATGTGATGATGAGGGGACTCTGCAGGGGCCACAGTAGGCTGATGTGATGATGAGGGGGGTGCTGCAGGGGCCACAGTAGGCTGATGTGATGATGAGGGAGCGCTGCAGGGGCCACAGTAGGCTGATGTGATGATGAGGGGGCGCTGCAGGGGCCACAGTAGGCTGATGTGATGATGAGGGGACACTGCAGGGGCCACAGTAGGCTGATGTGATGATGAGGGGACACTGCAGGGGCCACAGTAGGCTGATGTGATGATGAGGGGACACTGCAGGGGCCACAGTAGGCTGATGTGATGATGAGGGGGCGCTGCAGGGGCCACAGTAGGCTGATGTGATGATGAGGGGACACTGCAGGGGCCACAGTAGGCTGGGGTGATGATGAGGGAGCGCTGCAGGGGCCACAGTAGGCTGATGTGATGATGAGGGGACACTGCAGGGGCCACAGTAGGCTGATGTGATGATGAGGGGACTCTGCAGGGGCCACAGTAGGCTGATGTGATGATGAGGGGACACTGCAGGGGCCACAGTAGGCTGATGTGATGATGAGAGGACACTGCAGGGGCCACAGTAGGCTGATGTGATGATGAGAGGACACTGCAGGGGCCACAGTAGGCTGATGTGATGATGAGAGGACACTGCAGGGGCCACAGTAGGCTGATGTGATGATGAGGGGACACTGCAGGGGCCACAGTAGGCTGATGTGATGATGAGAGGACACTGCAGGGGCCACAGTAGGCTGATGTGATGATGAGGGGACTCTGCAGGGGCCACAGTAGGCTGATGTGATGATGAGGGGGTGCTGCAGGGGCCACAGTAGGCTGATGTGATGATGAGGGAGCGCTGCAGGGGCCACAGTAGGCTGATGTGATGATGAGGGGGCGCTGCAGGGGCCACAGTAGGCTGATGTGATGATGAGGGGACACTGCAGGGGCCACAGTAGGCTGATGTGATGATGAGGGGACACTGCAGGGGCCACAGTAGGCTGATGTGATGATGAGGGGACACTGCAGGGGCCACAGTAGGCTGATGTGATGATGAGGGGGCGCTGCAGGGGCCACAGTAGGCTGATGTGATGATGAGGGGACACTGCAGGGGCCACAGTAGGCTGGGGTGATGATGAGGGAGCGCTGCAGGGGCCACAGTAGGCTGATGTGATGATGAGGGGACACTGCAGGGGCCACAGTAGGCTGATGTGATGATGAGGGGACACTGCAGGGGCCACAGTAGGCTGATGTGATGATGAGGGGACACTGCAGGGGCCACAGTAGGCTGATGTGATGATGAGGGGACACTGCAGGGGCCACAGTAGGCTGATGTGATGATGAGGGGACACTGCAGGGGCCACAGTAGGCTGATGTGATGATGAGGGGACACTGCAGGGGCCACAGTAGGCTGATGTGATGATGAGGGGGCGCTTCAGGGGCCACAGTAGGCTGATGTGATGATGAGGGGCGCTGCAGGGGCCACAGTAGGCTGATGTGATGATGAGGGGGCGCTGCAGGGGCCACAGTAGGCTGATGTGATGATGAGGGGACACTGCAGGGGCCACAGTAGGCTGATGTGATGATGAGGGGGCGCTGCAGGGGCCACAGTAGGCTGATGTGATGATGAGGGGGCGCTGCAGGGGCCACAGTAGGCTGGGGTGATGATGAGGGGACACTGCAGGGGCCACAGTAGGCTGATGTGATGATGAGGGGACACTGCAGGGGCCACAGTAGGCTGGGGTGATGATGAGGGGACACTGCAGGGGCCACAGTAGGCTGATGTGATGATGAGGGGACACTGCAGGGGCCACAGTAGGCTGATGTGATGATGAGGGGACACTGCAGGGGCCACAGTAGGCTGATGTGATGATGAGGGGACACTGCAGGGGCCACAGTAGGCTGATGTGATGATGAGGGGGCGCTGCAGGGGCCACAGTAGGCTGATGTGATGATGAGGGGACGCTGCAGGGGCCACAGTAGGCTGATGTGATGATGAGGGGACACTGCAGGGGCCACAGTAGGCTGATGTGATGATGAGGGGACACTGCAGGGGCCACAGTAGGCTGATGTGATGATGAGGGGACACTGCAGGGGCCACAGTAGGCTGATGTGATGATGAGGGGGCGCTGCAGGGGCCACAGTAGGCTGATGTGATGATGAGGGGACACTGCAGGGGCCACAGTAGGCTGGGGTGATGATGAGGGGACACTGCAGGGGCCACAATAGGCTGGGGTGATGATGAGGGGACACTGCAGGGGCCACAGTAGGCTGGGGTGATGATGAGGGGGCGCTGCAGGGGCCACATTAACTATGACGAGGAATCTTCTGTCCCTTCTCTTCAGTCTCTGAACATATATAAGAAGGGTATAGGATGTGGCCGGGGCAATGTATAGACTGCTTGTGGGCCCCAATATTAAAATATCAAGTCCTAGACCAGAGTCCCCTATAGCATCCCCTATAGCTGTGTCTACTGTATATGAGGGACAGTGTAACAGATGGGTGAGGGGCTGCGATCACACTATAGGTGGCACCAGCTTTAACCCTGCGCCCCATTGTCCTGGGTGCACCACCGGGGCTGTTCTGGTGATGTCATCAGATGTTTTTATTGCCTTCGGATTTTTTGTCATTCTTTGAACAGGTATCTGATTGTGACTTGTGGAAAGAGCGGGCAGGGCAGGAAGAGATAAGGGGCGGCTGGAAAGATGAGAGCGGAGAATGTGTCCCCGTTATCTGGGGCTCTCACTGACTGAAGCCAGAGCTTTCCTCCAGATAATAGGGTGTCGGGGTGGGTGGGGGAGGGGTTCTGCCACATTCTATGGAATCTCTATCACCGACACCAAGAGAAAGACCTGAAATCCTGAAACCACCCAAACGTTACATTGTGACAGCCCTTCATGTCAGGTATAGCCGCACCACCCCCACTCCCTGACTACTCTGTGTAAGTATTATCCTGCACTTTCTCTCCTCAGATCACGGATTTGTCGGATACTCTGAGGATTTGCTTTTTAATAACACATTTCCAGACTACACCCCTGGAGAAAACTTCTTCACTGTGTTTGGCGTGTTTTTCCCAGCAGCAACAGGTAATGGCAGGAGGTCAGAGACCTGCAGTCCTATGTAACACCACAGATAACACAGTGATAACTCTCTGAGTACAGATAATGTAGTAGATGTCACCTGCAGTCCTATGTAACACCACAGATAATACACAGTGATAACTCTCTGAGTACAGATAATGTAGTAGATGTCACCGGCAGTCCTATGTAACACCACAGATAACACAGTGATAACTCTCTGAGTACAGATAATGTAGTAGATGTCACCTGCAGTCCTATGTAACACCACAGATAACACAGTGATAACTCTCTGAGTACAGATAATGTAGTAGGTGTCACCTGCAGTCCTATGTAACACCACAGATAACACAGTGATAACTCTCTGAGTACAGATAATGTAGTAGATGTCACCTGCAGTCCTATGTAACACCACAGATAACACACAGTGATAACTCTCTGAGTACAGGTAATGTAGTAGATGTCACCTGCAGTCCTATGTAACACCACAGATAACACAGTGATAACTCTCTGAGTACAGATAATGTAGTAGTGTCACCTGCAGTCCTATGTAACACCACAGATAACACACAGTGATAACTCTCTGAGTACAGATAATGTAGTAGATGTCACCTGCAGTCCTATGTAACACCACAGATAACACAGTGATAACTCTCTGAGTACAGATAATGTAGTAGATGTCACCTGCAGTCCTATGTAACACCACAGATAACACAGTGATATCTCTCTGAGTACAGATAATGTAGTAGTGTCACCTGCAGTCCTATGTAACACCACAGATAACACAGTGATAACTCTCTGAGTACAGATAATGTAGTAGATGTCACCTGCAGTCCTATGTAACACCACAGATAACACAGTGATAACTCTCTGAGTACAGATAATGTAGTAGATGTCACCTGCAGTCCTATGTAACACCACAGATAACACAGTGATAACTCTCTGAGTACAGATAATGTAGTAGATGTCACCTGCAGTCCTATGTAACACCACAGATAACACAGTGATAACTCTGAGTACAGATAATGTAGTAGGTGTCACCTGCAGTCCTATGAAACACCACAGATAACACAGTGATAACTCTCTGAGTACAGGTAATGTAGTAGATGTCACCTGCAGTCCTATGTAACACCACAGATAACACAGTGATAACTCTCTGAGTACAGATAATGGAGTAGATGTCACCTGCAGTCCTATGTAACACCACAGATAACACAGTGATAACTCTCTGAGTACAGATAATGTAGTAGATGTCACCTGCAGTCCTATGTAACACCACAGATAACACAGCGATAACTCTCTGAGTACAGATAATGTAGTAGATGTCACCTGCAGTCCTATGTAACACCACAGATAACACACAGTGATAACTCTCTGAGTACAGGTAATGTAGTAGATGTCACCTGCAGTCCTATGTAACACCACAGATAACACAGTGATAACTCTCTGAGTACAGATAATGTAGTAGTGTCACCTGCAGTCCTATGTAACAGCACAGATAACACACAGTGATAACTCTCTGAGTACAGATAATGTAGTAGATGTCACCTGCAGTCCTATGTAACACCACAGATAACACAGTGATAACTCTCTGAGTACAGATAATGTAGTAGTGTCACCTGCAGTCCTATGTAACACCACAGATAACACAGTGATAACTCTCTGAGTACAGATAATGTAGTAGATGTCACCTGCAGTCCTATGTAACACCACAGATAACACAGTGATAACTCTCTGAGTACAGATAATGTAGTAGATGTCACCTGCAGTCCTATGTAACACCACAGATAACACAGTGATAACTCTCTGAGTACAGGTAATGTAGTAGATGTCACCTGCAGTCCTATGTACCACCACAAAAAACACAGTGATAACTCTCTGAGTACAGATAATGTAGTAGATGTCACCTGCAGTCCTATGTAACACCACAGATAACACAGTGATAACTCTCTGAGTACAGATAATGTAGTAGTGTCACCTGCAGTCCTATGTAACACCACAGATAACACAGTGATAACTCTCTGAGTACAGATAATGTAGTAGATGTCACCTGCAGTCCTATGTAACACCACAGATAACACACAGTGATAACTCTCTGAGTACAGATAATGTAGTAGGTGTCACCTGCAGTCCTATGTAACACCACAGATAACACAGTGATAACTCTCTGAGTACAGATAATGTAGTAGTGTCACCTGCAGTCCTATGTAACACCACAGATAACACACAGTGATAACTCTCTGAGTACAGATAATGTAGTAGATGTCACCTGCAGTCCTATGTAACACCACAGATAACACACAGTGATAACTCTCTGAGTACAGATAATGTAGTAGATGTCACCTGCAGTCCTATGTAACACCACAGATAACACAGTGATAACTCTCTGAGTACAGATAATGTAGTAGATGTCACCTGCAGTCCTATGTAACACCACAGATAACACAGTGATAACTCTCTGAGTACAGATAATGTAGTAGATGTCACCTGCAGTCCTATGTAACACCACAGATAACACAGTGATAACTCTCTGAGTACAGATAATGTAGTAGATGTCACCTGCAGTCCTATGTAACACCACAGATAACACAGTGATAACTCTCTGAGTACAGATAATGTAGTAGATGTCACCTGCAGTCCTATGTAACACCACAGATAACACACAGTGATAACTCTCTGAGTACAGATAATGTAGTAGTGTCACCTGCAGTCCTATGTAACACCACAGATAACACAGTGATCACTCTCTGAGTACAGGTAATGTAGTAGATGTCACTTGCAGTCCTATGTAACACCACAGATAACACAGTGATAACTCTCTGAGTACAGATAATGTAGTACATGTCACCTGCAGTCCTATGTAACACCACAGATAACACAGTGATAACTCTCTGAGTACAGATAATGTAGTACATGTCACCTGCAGTCCTATGTAACAGCACAGATAACACAGTGATAAGTCTCTGAGTACAGATAATGTAGTAGATGTCACCTGCAGTCCTATGTAACACCACAGATAACACACAGTGATAACTCTCTGAGTACAGATAATGTAGTACATGTCACCTGCAGTCCTATGTAACACCACAGATAACACAGTGATAACTCTCTGAGTACAGATAATGTAGTACATGTCACCTGCAGTCCTATGTAACACCACAGATAACACAGTGATAACTCTCTGAGTACAGATAATGTAGTACATGTCACCTGCAGTCCTATGTAACAGCACAGATAACACAGTGATAAGTCTCTGAGTACAGATAATGTAGTAGATGTCACCTGCAGTCCTATGTAACACCACAGATAACACAGTGATAACTCTCTGAGTACAGATAATGTAGTAGTGTCACCTGCAGTCCTATGTAACACCACAGATAACACAGTGATAACTCTCTGAGTACAGATAATGTAGTAGATGTCACCTGCAGTCCTATGTAACACCACAGATAACACAGTGATAACTCTCTGAGTACAGATAATGTAGTAGATGTCACCTGCAGTCCTATGTAACACCACAGATAACACAGTGATAACTCTCTGAGTACAGATAATGTAGTAGATGTCACCTGCAGTCCTATGTAACACCACAGATAACACAGTGATCACTCTCTGAGTACAGATAATGTAGTAGATGTCACCTGCAGTCCTATGTAACACCACAGATAACACAGTGATAACTCTCTGAGTACAGATAATGTAGTAGATGTCACCTGCAGTCCTATGTAACACCACAGATAACACAGTGATAACTCTCTGAGTACAGATAATGTAGTAGATGTCACCTGCAGTCCTATGTAACACCACAGATAACACAGAGATAACTCTCTGAGTACAGATAATGTAGTAGGTGTCACCTGCAGTCCTATGTAACACCACAGATAACACAGTGATAACTCTCTGAGTACAGATAATGTAGTAGATGTCACCTGCAGTCCTATGTAACACCACAGATAACACAGTGATAACTCTCTGAGTACAGATAATGTAGTAGTGTCACCTGCAGTCCTATGTAACACCACAGATAACACAGTGATAACTCTCTGAGTACAGATAATGTAGTAGATGTCACCTGCAGTCCTATGTAACACCACAGATAACACAGTGATAACTCTCTGAGTACAGATAATGTAGTAGATGTCACCTGCAGTCCTATGTAACACCACAGATAACACAGTGATAACTCTCTGAGTACAGATAATGTAGTAGATGTCACCTGCAGTCCTATGTAACACCACAGATAACACAGTGATAACTCTCTGAGTACAGATAATGTAGTAGATGTCACCTGCAGTCCTATGTAACACCACAGAAAGCACAGTGATAACTCTGTGAGTACAGATAATGTAGTAGATGTCACCTGCAGTCCTATGTAACACCACAGATAACACAGTGATAACTCTCTGAGTACAGATAATGTAGTAGTTCACCTGCAGTCCTATGTAACACCACAGATAACACACAGTGATAACTCTCTGAGTACAGGTAGTGTAGTAGATGTCACCTGCAGTCCTATGTAACACCACAGATAACACAGTGATAACTCTCTGAGTACAGATAATGTAGTAGGTGTCACCTGCAGTCCTATGTAACACCACAGATAACACACAGTGATAACTCTCTGAGTACAGATAATGTAGTAGATGTCACCTGCAGTCCTATGTAACACCACAGATAACACAGTGATAACTCTCTGAGTACAGATAATGTAGTAGTGTCACCTGCAGTCCTATGTAACACTTCAGGTAACCTCTCCGTGGTTCTCGTCACACGCTGAGGCGATTACACAGATTAGGTCGGTTACTGTGGTGATAAAGTCACTTAGAGAAATGAGGTCTTAGTAAGTGCGGTGTGCTGAGGAGCGCTGCTCCGGGTGTCATTGTGTTCCCTGCAGTCAGTGCCCTGTCCAGCAGATACCGGAGGTCACATGGCATGTCCTATAAGTTTTACAACTTCCTCCTAGGCTTCGTCTTCCAGGTTAGAGTCTCTGCTGCTGTAATCCTGTACACAGCTCATCCTGCTCTCCTCTGAGGGTCTGTTACAATTGCATGTGGTGTAGACAATGCTCTGTGATCTGCACAGCCTTGACTTCAAATAATACATTGTAACAACCTAGCAGAGATGTCTCCAGCTGCCATTGATGTTTATGTAATGTTAGGTTCACACCTGCGTTCGGGTTTCCGTTCGGGGGGGGGGGCGGTTACCTGCGGACCCCATAGACTATAAGGATTCCGCCGCGTTTCTGCCCAGTTTCCACCCAAAAAGGGCAGACAAATGTGGAGAGAGAAGTCCTGTTTGCAGCCTTACAGAGCATTGTCTAGACTGGACACAACTGTAACAAACCCTCAGCTAGGACTAGCTATGTACAGAGTCAGTGCTGCTGAATGTAGACAAGAGTGTCCTCATTCACTGACTGCAAGCAGAGATCTGTAAAGAGGAGAACATCTCTGCTGCCATCCATGAGCCTTTCCATCCATGTCTTACCTGACCCGCCTTGTGTGTCTTGCCTTGCAGGTGTCATGGCGGGCTTCAACATGAGCGGAGACCTGCGCCAGCCATCTGTCAATATCCCTATCGGCTCATTGGCCGCAATCGCCATCTCGTAAGTGTCCTGCTCCGAGAAATGTGAATTAAGCAGAAAGTGATGCATTCCTAAATGTGACCAATATTGCTGCCATTACAACACCTGTCACCCATCTTTCCCTGCCCCTGAATAGAACCTTCATCTTATGTATAGAGACTCCCTACTTTTTTTGACTCTTGTATATCCTGTGTCAGTCTTCACTGTCATTCTGGCATTCTATTCCTGCATTATGTGGCTCTGGATGAGCTGGGGTTGTGTTTTCCTACAGGTGGTTCCTTTACATAGTCTTCGTCTTCTTACTTGGTGCCATTTGTGCCCGGGAATTCCTCCGCTATGAATTTATGATCGCTGAGAAGGTAAATGACGTTACGAAGATTTATTGCAGCGGCAAAAAGCGATGTCTTTGTCGGCCCGCAGGTCGGAGACCTGGCCGCCATCTTTAGGCTACATCTGGCAGTTACTGCTGACCGTGTCAGCGCGCGCAGGGTCAGAGGCTAGGCGACAGGCGAGGGGCAGCAGCCGGTGACAGCGCAGGTTCTCGTGCCGCAGTAACGTGGCGGCCTGCTCAGGATTTTCACCTGTCTGAGCTGAGGATTAATAATAATCCGGAGAATTAGGCGTCAGCAGCTCGAGAAACCATTTCTATCCCATTCGCCCTCCTGAGCACTGTGATGTCTTCAATGATGGGGGTGATTGTACCCCAAGGTGTGCAGCTCACTACCTGCCTGTGATTATATATTGTCCATCAGTTATAGTATGTCTCTGATGTCACAGCGAGGGGGCGGGGCTGTGCTATATGGAAGCAGAAGATACCTGTAACCAAAACTGTTACATTGTATCACATACATATCACACATGTATCGCATTCTATCCCCTCCTCAGGTGTCTCTGGTGGGCTTCCTCTTTCTGTTGGGTCTTTACATCTCCTCACTGGCCTCCTGCATGGGGGGTCTCTATGGAGCTCCCAGAATCCTTCAGTGCATTGCACAGGAAAAGGTCATCCCTGTCCTGTCATTCCTTGGCCAAGGGGTAAGTATAGTGAGCGCAGCTCTGGAGTATAATACAGGATAAGTAATGTAATGTATGTACACAGTGACTGAACCAGCAGAATAGTGAGCGCAGCTCTGGAGTATAATACAGGATAAGTAATGTAATGTATGTACACAGTGACTGTACCAGCAGAATAGTGAGCGCAGCTCTGGAGTATAATACAGGATAAGTAATGTAATGTATGTACACAGTGACTGTACCAGCAGAATAGTGAGCGCAGCTCTGGAGTATAATACAGGATGTAACTCAGGATCAGTACAGGATAAGTAATGTAATGTATGTACACGGTTTTTGCACCAGCAAAATGGTGGGGGCGTTTGGGGGTTATAATATGGGTTATTTTTTGGGTTTATTGGGTGATAATTTTTTTTTTTTTTTTTCATTGTTTTTGCATTAGTAGTGTTGTGTTTGTTTTTTTTTTTTTTAATAATAAAATAAGTAATGTATACACACAGTGACTGTACCAGCAGAATAGTGAGTACAGCTCTGGAGTATAATACAGGATAAGTAATGTAATGTATCTACACAGTGACTGAACCAGCAGAATAGTGAGTGCAGCTCTGGAGTATAACACAGGATGTAACTCAGGATCAGTACAGGATAAGTAATGTAATGTATGTACACAGTGACTGTACCAGCAGAATAGTGAGTGCAGCTCTGGAGTATAATACAGGATAAGTAATGTAATGTATGTACACAGTGACTGTACCAGCAGAATAGTGAGCGCAGCTCTGGAGTATAACACAGGATGTAACTCAGGATCAGTACAGGATAAGTAATGTAATGTATGTACACAGTGATTGTACCAGCAGAATAGTGAGTGCAGCTCTGGAGTATAATACAGGAGAAGTAATGTAATGTATGTACACAGTGACTGTACCAGCAGAATAGTGAGTGCAGCTCTGGAGTATAATACAGGATAAGTAATGTAATGTATGTACACAGTGACTGTACCAGCAGAATAGTGAGCGCAGCTCTGGAGTATAATACAGGATGTAACTCAGGATCAGTACAGGATAAGTAATGTAATGTATGTACACAGTGACTGTACCAGCAGAATAGTGAGTGCAGCTCTGGAGTATAATACAGGATGTAACTCAGGATCAGTACAGGATAAGTAATATAATGTATGTACACAGTGACTGTACCAGCAGAATAGTGAGCGCAGCTCTGGAGTATAATACAGGATGTAACTCAGGATCAGTACAGGATAAGTAATGTAATGTATGTACACAGTGACTGTACCAGCAGAATAGTGAGTGCAGCTCTGGAGTATAATACAGGATGTAACTCAGGATCAGTACAGGATAAGTAATGTAATGTATGTACACAGTGACTGCACCAGCAGAATAGTGAGTGCAGCTCTGGAGTATAATACAGGATAAGTAATGTAATGTATGTACATAGTGACTGTACCAGCAGAATAGTGAGCGCAGCTCTGGAGTATAATACAGGATAAGTAATGTAATGTATGTACACAGTGACTGTACCAGCAGAATAGTGAGTGCAGCTCTGGAGTATAATACAGGATAAGTAATGTAATGTATGTACACAGTGACTGCACCATCAGAATAGTGAGCGCAGCTCTGGAGTATAATACAGGATAAGTAATGTAATGTATGTACACAGTGACTGTACCAGCAGAATAGTGAGCGCAGCTCTGGAGTATAATACAGGATGTAACTCAGGATCAGTACAGGATAAGTAATGTAATGTATGTACACAGTGACTGTACCAGCAGAATAGTGAGCGCAGCTCTGGAGTATAATACAGGATGTAACTCAGGATCAGTACAGGATAAGTAATGTAATGTATGTACACAGTGACTGTACCAGCAGAATAGTGAGCGCAGCTCTGGAGTATAATACAGGATGTAACTCAGGATCAGTACAGGATAAGTAATATAATGTATGTACACAGTGACTGTACCAGCAGAATAGTGAGCGCAGCTCTGGAGTATAATACAGGATGTAACTCAGGATCAGTACAGGATAAGTAATGTAATGTATGTACACAGTGACTGTACCAGCAGAATAGTGAGTGCAGCTCTGGAGTATAATACAGGATGTAACTCAGGATCAGTACAGGATAAGTAATGTAATGTATGTACACAGTGACTGTACCAGCAGAATAGTGAGTGCAGCTCTGGAGTATAATACAGGATAAGTAATGTAATGTATGTACACAGTGACTGTACCAGCAGAATAGTGAGTGCAGCTCTGGAGTATAATACAGGATGTAACTCAGGATCAGTACAGGATAAGTAATGTAATGTATGTACACAGTGACTGCACCAGCAGAATAGTGAGTGCAGCTCTGGAGTATAATACAGGATAAGTAATGTAATGTATGTACATAGTGACTGTACCAGCAGAATAGTGAGCGCAGCTCTGGAGTATAATACAGGATAAGTAATGTAATGTATGTACACAGTGACTGTACCAGCAGAATAGTGAGTGCAGCTCTGGAGTATAATACAGGATGTAACTCAGGATCAGTACAGGATAAGTAATGTAATGTATGTACACAGTGACTGTACCAGCAGAATAGTGAGTGCAGCTCTGGAGTATAATACAGGATGTAACTCAGGATCAGTACAGGATAAGTAATGTAATGTATGTACACAGTGACTGCACCAGCAGAATAGTGAGTGCAGCTCTGGAGTATAATACAGGATAAGTAATGTAATGTATGTACATAGTGACTGTACCAGCAGAATAGTGAGTGCAGCTCTGGAGTATAATACAGGATAAGTAATGTAATGTATGTACACAGTGACTGCACCATCAGAATAGTGAGCGCAGCTCTGGAGTATAATACAGGATAAGTAATGTAATGTATGTACACAGTGACTGTACCAGCAGAATAGTGAGCGCAGCTCTGGAGTATAATACAGGATGTAACTCAGGATCAGTACAGGATAAGTAATGTAATGTATGTACACAGTGACTGTACCAGCAGAATAGTGAGTGCAGCTCTGGAGTATAATACAGGATAAGTAATGTAATGTATGTACACAGTGACTGCACCATCAGAATAGTGAGCGCAGCTCTGGAGTATAATACAGGATAAGTAATGTAATGTATGTACACAGTGACTGTACCAGCAGAATAGTGAGCGCAGCTCTGGAGTATAATACAGGATGTAACTCAGGATCAGTACAGGATAAGTAATGTAATGTATGTACACAGTGACTGTACCAGCAGAATAGTGAGCGCAGCTCTGGAGTATAATACAGGATGTAACTCAGGATCAGTACAGGATAAGTAATGTAATGTATGTACACAGTGACTGTACCAGCAGAATAGTGAGCGCAGCTCTGGAGTATAATACAGGATGTAACTCAGGATCAGTACAGGATAAGTAATATAATGTATGTACACAGTGACTGTACCAGCAGAATAGTGAGCGCAGCTCTGGAGTATAATACAGGATGTAACTCAGGATCAGTACAGGATAAGTAATGTAATGTATGTACACAGTGACTGTACCAGCAGAATAGTGAGTGCAGCTCTGGAGTATAATACAGGATGTAACTCAGGATCAGTACAGGATAAGTAATGTAATGTATGTACACAGTGACTGTACCAGCAGAATAGTGAGTGCAGCTCTGGAGTATAATACAGGATAAGTAATGTAATGTATGTACACAGTGACTGTACCAGCAGAATAGTGAGTGCAGCTCTGGAGTATAATACAGGATGTAACTCAGGATCAGTACAGGATAAGTAATGTAATGTATGTACACAGTGACTGCACCAGCAGAATAGTGAGTGCAGCTCTGGAGTATAATACAGGATAAGTAATGTAATGTATGTACATAGTGACTGTACCAGCAGAATAGTGAGCGCAGCTCTGGAGTATAATACAGGATAAGTAATGTAATGTATGTACACAGTGACTGTACCAGCAGAATAGTGAGTGCAGCTCTGGAGTATAATACAGGATAAGTAATGTAATGTATGTACACAGTGACTGCACCATCAGAATAGTGAGCGCAGCTCTGGAGTATAATACAGGATAAGTAATGTAATGTATGTACACAGTGACTGTACCAGCAGAATAGTGAGCGCAGCTCTGGAGTATAATACAGGATGTAACTCAGGATCAGTACAGGATAAGTAATGTAATGTATGTACACAGTGACTGTACCAGCAGAATAGTGAGCGCAGCTCTGGAGTATAATACAGGGTGTAACTCAGGATCAGTACAGGATAAGTAATGTAATGTATGTACACAGTGACTGCACCAGCAGAATAGTGAGTGCAGCTCTGGAATATAATACAGGATAAGTAATGTAATGTATGTATACAGTGACTGCACCAGCAGAATAGTGAGCGCAGCTCTGGAGTATAATACAGGATGTAACTCAGGATCAGTACAGGATAAGTAATGTAATGTATGTACACAGTGACTGCACCAGCAGAATAGTGAGTGCAGCTCTGGAGTATAATACAGGATGTAACTCAGGATCAGTACAGGATAAGTAATGTAATGTATGTACACAGTGACTGTACCAGCAGAATAGTGAGTGCAGCTCTGGAGTATAATACAGGATATAACTCAGGATCAGTACAGGATAAGTAATGTAATGTATGTACACA
>CAMRHE010001717.1:0-46816 GCA_947044405.1 Leptodactylus fallax
CCTCTATTTACCTCAATGCTTCCTGTTTGTTTGATTATTATTGTTTTTTGTTTTTTTCTTTATTCCTTGTTAATGAAAAATTTTTCAATAAAATTACAGTTATATAAAAAAAAATTGAAATGACTGTTGCAAACACCAAAATATTTAGAACTAAAAATGATTAAGATTAATAGGGGTGCCCAAACTTTTTCATATGACTGTATCTATCTATCTATCTATCTCATATCTACAGTGGGGGAAAAAAGTATTTAGTCAGCCACCAATTGTGCAAGTTCTCCCACTTATAAAGATGAGGCCGGCCTGTAATTGTCATCATAGGTAGACCTCAACTATGAGAGACAAAATGAGAAAACAAATCCAGAAAATCACATTGTCTGATTTTTTTAAAGAATTTATTTGCAAATTATGGTGGAAAATAAGTATTTGGTGAATAACAAAAGTTCATCTCAATCCTTTGTTCTATCTCCTTTGTTGGCAATGACAGAGGTGAAACGTTTTCTGTAAGTCTTCACAAGGTTGGCACACACTGTTGCTGGTATGTCGGCCCATTTCTCCATGCAGATCTCCTCTAGAGAAGGGATGTTTTGGGGCTGTCGCTGGGCAACACGGACTTTCAACTCCCTCCAAAGGTTTTCTATGGGGCTGAGATCTGGAGACTGGCTAGGCCACTCCAGGACCTTGAAATGCTTCTTACGAAGCCGCTCCTTCGTTGCCCTGGCGGTGTGCTTGGGATCATTGTCATGCTGAAAGACCCAGCCACGTTTCATCTTCAATGTCCTTGCTGATGGAAGGAGGTTTGCACTCACAATCTCACCATACATGGCCCCATTCATTCTTTCCTGTACACGGATCAGTCGTCCTGGTCCCTTTGCAGAGAAACAGCCCCAAAGCCTGATGTTGCCCCCCCATGCTTCACAGTAGGTATGGTGTTCTTTGGATACAACTCAGCATTCACTCTCCTCCAAACACCACGCGTTGTGTTTCTACCAAACAGTTCTACTTTGGTTTCATCTGACCATATGACATTCCCCCAATACTCTTCTGGAACATCCAAATGCTCTCTAGCAAACTTCAGACGGGCCCGGATATGTACTGGCTTAAGCAGGAGGACACGTCTGGCACTGCAGGATCTGAGTCCCTGGCGGCGTAGTGTGTTACTGACGGTAGCCTTTGTTACGTTAGTCCCAGCTTTCTGCAGGTCACTCACTAGGTCCCCCGTGTGGTTCTGGGATTTTTGCTCACCGTTCTTGTGATCATTTTGACCCCACGGGGGGAGATCTTGCGTGGAGCCCCTGATGGAGGGAGATTATCAGTGGTCTTGTATGTCTTCCATTTTCTAATTATTGCTCCCACAGATGATTTCTTCACACCAAGCTGCTTGCCTATTGCAGATTCAGTCTTCCCAGCCTGGTGCAGGGCTACCATTTTGTTTCTGGTCCTTCCACAGCTCTTTGGTCTTCACCATAGTGGAGTTTGGAGTGTGACTGAGGTTGTGGACAGGGGTCTTTTATACTGATAACAATGTCAAACAGGAGCCATTACTACAGGTAATGAGTGGGGGACAGAGGAGCCTCTTAAAGGAGAAGTTACAGGTCTGTGAGAGACAGAAATCTTGCTTGTTTGTAGGTGACCAAATACTTATTTTCTACCATAATTTGCAAATAAATTCTTTAAAATTCAGACAATGTGATTTTCTGGATTAGTTTTCTCATTTTGTCTCTCATAGTTGAGGTCTATCTATGATGTCAATTACAGGCCGGCCTCATCTTTATAAGTGGGAGAACTTGCACAATTGGTGGCTGACTAAATACTTTTTTTCCCCACTGTATCTATCTATCTCATATCTATCTATCTATCTATCTATCTATCTGTCTGTCTGTCTGTCTATCTCATATCTATCTATCTATCTATCTATCTATCTCATATCTATGTCATGTCTATGAGCAGTTTTCTCTCATGGTTTTCCTATATGGGCCTTAATAACAATCTGTATTGTGTTCTGCAGAACTTTCCTGTTGAGTATTGTCCTGCCTTAAAGGGAACCTTTCACCATCTCCACAAACTCCAGCTCTTTGCATCCTTCAATAGATGGCACTTCACAGAATCCAGCCTAGTTGGGATTGTATCTCTAGCCCATACCATTTCCAAGCAAACATTTGCACCCAGTATGCTAATTAGGCTCCCTACTGCCGAGTGGGTGGTCCTAAACTGGAATATATATAGTCTGGGACCGCCCACCTAAAAGTAGAGAGCCTAATTAGCATACTGGGCTCTGAAACTAACATGACTGATTGCTCAGGAACCATAAGGGCTAGAGAAAAATTTCCAATTGCGCCAGAATCAGTGGAGCGGTGACTAGTAAAGGATACAAAATGATGAAGCTGGTGGAGGAGGTGGCAGGTGCCCTTTAAAGGGGAAGTACACCCATTTTTCTAATTTTCTTATTCTTGGAGGCCTTTAAATCAGGTTCTGAGCTGTAAAGCATCATGGTCCTGACTCCAGCACTATGAAAAAGACATTGAGAGTCCTGGGTGTGACTGCATTTCTGCACCCCTTGCATATTAGGGACTTGGTCAGACCACAGGAATTCTAATAATCCAGAGGGACATATTACAAGGGACAGTCCCCCACATGCACTGCATGCCCTTTGTTGCATGTCCCCCCCCCCTCCCAATCTGAATGCAGTGACTGTCTCTTTAAGAACGCCAAGCATTGCAAGCAGCAGGGGGGGATTCAGTGAAGCACTCTGGGAATGTCATTCCCTATAAGACACCATGTGACATCTTATTAGACAGATCCTCTGTGCTGATACCACTCACAGCGGTTACCAGGGTCTCATTCATTCCTATAATAAGGGGCTCAGCTTGCAGGGGTCAATGTCTCGCATCGGCCTGCCTGTGACCATGACTAGCCAGGCTCTATGTCCGCGGCTGCAGGAGCTCAGGGCGCTGTGCCATGCTGTGTGCCATTGTGCCACCTAGCCGGGATCCCCCTCCTTGGGTGTTCGCTCTCCCATTGTAGCCATTCTGACAGATGACCTGTATTGACCAGCTGTTCGTCACATGACGTTCCTCCCAGTAATCTTCAGGGAACCTGCAGACATTTGTCCCTCGCCTCATACAGCATCGGACTCCCAGGGAATCTTGACTATTCCGTGAGTTGCTGACACTCGGGGTATGCACAAGCGCTGTCTAGATGGGTGGATCAGTGATCGCATGTGTAGGTGATGTGCCCCAGGCCGGAACGTAGGCAGAGCGGATCAGGCTGCTTGTTATTTTGCATGTCACTGATGTAGCAGAGATGAATTCGGGATTGAACCGATTCATTTTCTATGTAATATGAGGTGTATAAGAAGCTGCAACATACTCAGCTCAGCTACATCGGATATCAGAGTCTTGACTGCTGCATAGTTGCCTATGAAAAACAATATTGTGGTGATTATTATTATTATTGTTACAGATAGATAAGGAGTTATTGCAAATAATAGCTTCAAATATTATTCTTATGTTTTCATTATTTATTTATGTATTAATATATTGATATTTATTATTATATATGTATATATACATAGTTTATTTAGCTATATATATTATTTATTTATATATATACATTAAATATCTGATCATCCGCCTTCCGCTCCCCTTAGGGTGAGTCCACATCAGCCGTTTTTGCAATGTTACTACTCCGATGGAAATACCATAAAAACATGACATGTGATCATAACCCTGTACACAGAAAGATCACCGGTACCTGAAAGGTTAAAGGCTAATTACCAGGCTTATTAATTGATGACCTATTCTTAGGATTGGTCATCAATTGAAGATCAGCGGTGGGGGGAATGACACCCGAGCCCCCCTGATGATCAGCTATTTGGAGGAACCACAGCCTTCAGCTGAGCCCGGGAGTCTGTCAACACAAAATCGAGCACAGTGCTGTATATTGTATAGTGGTCGTGCTTGGTATTGCAGTTCAGCCCCAATCACTTGAATGGAACTGAGGTGTATGGCAGCTGGGGAGGACAAAACTCTCACTCCTCAGCCTCCCCTGCTGACATGACCAACTCCACTTTACTCTATGGACCTCCGGCCAGAGTAAAGCAGAGTCGTTGCCATAAAGCAGAGCTGAAGTGGCTACGGGAGAGGCAGCGCTCACGCAGTGTCAGCACCTCGCTGCACTCTGCAAAGGTAATAGTCAGGGCTCCGGGGTCCTGCTTATGTATTAGCAATAAACCCAGTGCCGGGAATGTATTGGTAAGCTTTATTATTTCCTGGATATCGCCTGGAAAATCCCTTTAAGCACCCTTTTAAAGGGGTTGTCCCAACTTGTCATCTATCCACAGGATCATTGGGAGATCTGCCGATCACAAGAATGGAGCAGTGATCATACGTGTGCGCTGACAGTCCTTACAAAGTCTGTGGGACTCGGCGGAGCGTGGTACCCGACTATAGAGACTGACCCCTCTCCATTAATCTGGACACAGGATCTCCATTATGGTGACCTGTGGAGCGAGGAGCGAGGACCTGTTAGGTTGTGATGTCAGGACATCCCCTTTAACAGTAATGACCTGTTTTAAAGGGCTATAGACTAATTTCTTCCTGGGGTCATATACTAGACACAATTTCCACTATATCATCATGCAGATGCCCTGAACTCCCATGTTTAGCAGATGTTGGAGGGTTATACGGTGCGGGCGGAGGTGGCTCTGGGGCATGGTCTGTCCGTTCTAGTGTATTATAATATAACATTTTATAGCCCAAGGAATTGAGCCAACTTTCTGCAGTTTTGCAACATCCCAGGGTGCATTGCAACACCGTCACTTCACAATATTTCATAACAATGTAACTGTCAGTACTATTCAACAATCGTTCTCTGCATTTCATTCCCTGAACGAGGAAAGATTGGTGTATACAGTACTGTTCAAAAGTCTTAGGCAGGTGTGGAAAAAATGCTGCGTAGTAAAAATGCTTTCAGAAATAGAAGGGTTAATAGTTTATTTTTGTCAATGCAGCAAAATGCTGTAAATAAAGAGAAATGTAATCTTTGCCCTTTGCCTTCCATCAGTTCTTCTCGGTACTTGCAGACAGTTTTTGGCAGGGAGGTTGTTCCCGCCGCCATCTTGGAGAACTAAGCACAGATCTTCTGTGGATGTTGCTTACTCCAATCCGTCTGTCTCTTCCTGTCATCCCAGACAGACTGGATGATGCTGAGATCAGGGCTATATCTGTGGGGGCCGGATCATCACTTCCAGGACTCCTCCTCCAAAGGGCAAAGGTTGCACCTAATATTGATGGGATTTACATTTTCTCTTTTCTTCATCCACTTCATTAAACTATTAACCCTTCTATTTCTTACTGCGCAACATTTTTTCCACACATGCCTAAAACTTTTGTACAATACTATATATAGGGCCTGCCCCTATAGTTCCCCTGTTGGGATAAGTCACTAGTAGGCATCTAGTGGTGTACCAACACCAGGATAGGAGATCCCTGTATTGATATGGGGCTTTTTCTTTAAAAAAAAACTTTTTTTTAAAAGATTAAAGTTACTCGTGGGTGGTCCAATCTCTGGCACCGCCCATGAGCAACATATATGGAAGATCTTTGTAGAGAGTCTTTACTAGTTAAAATAAATGAACAAAAAAAATACTACCTCCTGGTGGGTAATTGGAGACCTGATGGGGACAAAAACCCTGGAACACAATGATGGAGTCCACCATTATATTGCAGGTTGATCTTCACAGCTCTGGGCATAGACTATAATGGCCCAACATTGACAGAATCCGGGGGTGTTGCACTAAAACCAGGCTCCACCTTTGCATTTGAGTAACATTTATCTCCTGTATCTATTGTTTTTTTCCCTCTCAGACGGGACATGAAGTTTCTTAAATTTTAATTTTCTTGAATTTTTTATGTTTTGCTTATTGGTAGCTTAAAAGACAAAATGTGAGGTTCAGCAGAACTAGCGGAAGTGTGTGCATTTCCTCTCGAAAGACTTTGTATTACACGTGCACCTTCTCGCACTAGACATACGTCGCCTCCGCTCACTGACAGATTTGTATCTCTGCTGCATTGTGGGACGGTTCTAGCGTTGCGGAGACCTCTGGCACATAGACGTCTGATCCTTACAACTTCCTGATTATTTTGTATTACAAGCCTTGCAGGAAACATTTGGCAGCCTGCGAGATGTTCTCATCTGAAGCAATGGCCTTGAATTGTGTAACACCCTGCAACCACAAGACCCAGCACCCATCTCTGTATGCCAGTTTTTTTTTAAATTACTCCATATAAGGAAATTAACAAATTAACCTTTTTCAATGGACCTTCACCAAATCCTCCTTATTGGATCCTCCAATAGTCGGCGCTCCACTGGTTTTGGTGCAGTTGGAATTTTTTCTCTAGCCCCCACCATTCCTGAGCAATCATTTCTGTTAGTTTCAACACAATTATGCTTCCTGCTGTTAGGTGGGCGGTCCTAGGTGGGAACAGATAGTCTGAGATCCGCCCACTTAACAGTTTCAGCACAATTATACCCTTTACTAACAGCAATGATTGCATGAGAACGGTGGGGGCTAGAGAAAAAATTCCAAGTGCAGCAGAATCAATGGAGCAGAGTCTATTGAATGATACAAAGCATTGGTGGAGGTGATGAAAGGTCCTCTTTTAGTTGGTTGTCACATTAAAACAACCCTTTAAGACTGAATTTGCCCTGCAAAAGTAAAAACCTTCAGCAATCAACTGTAAGCTGTAGGAAAACTGAGCAGTAAGTGTTCAATATCCCTGCAGCGCCACTACAGGAGAAATTAAGTATTACACAATGTCCGTTGCAATGAATGACTTGTAATGCAGGACAGGACGGGTCCTCCAAAGTGAGAAATGCTCTTTGTAAACACTTTGTACTCTGGCCAAGAAATGAGGATCCTAAAAAAAAAAATAAGCCCCCTCTATAACTCAGAAATTCCTGATAGAGTACAAGGGAATGGGTTTTAGAAATTAGACAAGCCCTTTAGAGGACAGAGGCCTTAAAAGGGTTTCCCAGTCTTATTAATTGATGAACTATATTTGGAATAGGTCATCAATTGAACATCAGTGGGGGTCCAAAACCCACAAGCCCCATGGACACACTTCACAGGTCATGTGACGTTGCATTCAATCACATGGCCTAATCATAGCTCAGTCCCATTCAAGTGAATGGGGCTGAGTTGTAGTACTGTGCAGCGCTGTGCTTGGTTTGCTGTGAACAGGCCGCAGTGCACACCCGATCACTGTGGTCCCTTCAAACAGCTGATTGGCAGGGGGTCCAGATGTCCGACCCCTGCTGATCTTCAACTGACATCCGAAAGATAACTCCACCAATTGATAAGCCTGGAACATCCCTTTAACAAGCCAGCATATTATAGCAGTCTTCTTATGACCACATCTGTTTATATAGCTACACGTAGTGAAATGGTAGTCACCCAAACAGGAAGTCAAGTGAGATTGCCTGAGAATAGATTAAATGTGTAGAAGAAGATGTGAAATAAAGATGGCTTCTTCATAGGGATGTGATACTAACTACAATCTGTGCGGACAGATCCCGTCATGGGGTGGACTTTAATATGGAAACCTCAAATTCACTTGTCACTTCCTCTTTATACACCGTCATAGTCTAGTCAAAGAATCTTCTGACTGTCACCAAGTGATCCGGAGACCCCACCGAACCAGCATAACCCATAACATAAATAAAAGCCTAAAGCGATCTGATAGTCCAAAAATCTAGAATAGGAGAAGACACCAGAGAGGGATTATCTACAATGAGCCCGGTCAGAACTCTTAGGAGAGGAAATCTGTCTCACAAGATCTAAGAAGTCCATTATCACCAGTCATCTAAGCCTAAGAAGTGCAATGGAGACAAATGGTGTCTTCTCTGCACTTCTATAATCTGGACAGAATCATCTACCCCCATGTCAGGCCGGTTAGATATATATCTCTTAAAGGGATTTTTCATGACTTATATATTAATGAGCCGTCCTAAAGATGGGTCATCAATATGTGATGTGTAAGGGTCCGACACCCAGGACCACCAAACCAGCTGTTTGGAGAGGCCACAACACTCACGAGCACTGCAGTTTCTTCATTGTGCCGATGACATCGTGTTCATTTAAGTGATTGGGGCTGAGCTGCAGTACCAAGCGCAACCACTATAAAATGTATGGCACTGTTCTTGGCACTCAGTGAAGAAGCTGCACCGTTCACCTCTATCTGCAGCCTCTTCAAACAGCTGATCTGTGAGTGTCCCCCCGTTTGTCAGAGCCTCACCAATTCCATATTGATGACTAATTCTAAGGATAGACCATTATTATATAAGTCCCAGGATCCTCCTTTAACTTTCACAGTCAGTGTTGGACTGGCCCACAAGAGTACCAGAGGATCCTGGACCTAACACAGGCACTAACACAATACTGGTCCAGCAGAAGACACCCAAATTTGAAGGGTACTATGATCTATAGAGGTGCTTGGAGGGTGGGCGCACAGAATCATTTTATCTGGTGGCCCCTAGGAACCTCAGTCCGACACTCTTCACAGTAGTAGCCAACCAGGGTAGCTGTAAGGCAACTGGCTGCAGCAGGAGCTCTCCCCCGATGCTCTGTCTGTAGCAGTAGAATGGGCACATAAGCCCTGCCCCTAATCCAAGCCACCAGGGCTGTGGAATGGGTAGGCCAAAGCACTGATTCGGACTCCTCTATTTTTCCATAGTCTGACTCCGACTACTGCTCCGACTTTGACTCCTACATAAATGGCTGACAGCAGTAAAGATTAAATTCCCGAAAAAAAATCCAGTGATTCATTCCCATAAAAGTAAATATGTAACGAGCTATACATGTAAGTAATTCTACAATATTAATAACTATTTAATATCATTACAAATATTCAGTTACTTTAGTCTAACTCCACCCAAAACTGGTCCCTGACTACGACTACAAAGCCCTGCAGGCCGCACCCACTGACTGAATGGGAACTGGACATAACACACCCATAGTCTCTGCAAAATAATAGAAAATCCTGCAGCGTGATAGAGACTGTGGGTGGGTTTTCCTTCTCCTTTCATCATCACTGATAGGTGTACTGTTCCTTTAATAGGCGGCTATTCCTCCTGGCGATATAAACCTGGTATTATCAGGAAGAAATGGGGACATGTAATGAAATCAGGTCCTAACCAGCTTATTCACACACTGCTGTCTGCAGTGAGCCTCAGGCCCTGGCACTGCCTGCAGACGATTACCGAGTGATCAGCCCCTGGAGGGCTTAAAGGGTAAACCCTTCAATCTCCGCTCACTGTCATTATAGACTTATACATGATAGCACACGGCCAGACAAAAGAGCCTTAAAGGGAATGTGTCACCAATTTTGATTGTAGATTTTTTATTCTATTTTCTGTACATGATTATGGGGGCGGCCATCTTGCCTGAGCTCCTTCTCTACTCTGTTCACAGCATTTAATAATATGCTTTACAGCACAGACAAGGCCATAGGCAGCAATAGTCTGGAGCTGACTCATTAAGGTCTACAAGAGAGTTTTCTAGACATGTTCAGTGCAGGGAGGGGGAGGAGATAAGCTGTGACATCATCTATTATCAGTAGTGATGTATTGATGGGTCAGTGGTTTTATCTATAGAGCTGTTATCTTCTATTGTAATCCTGTCTGTCATGTAAATGATGTGACTACTGCAAAGAAAGCTCCTACAGAATTGGCAAGTATCAGTCTATTATTAGGCTTAGTGGTCAGAGTGAAAGCTGCCAGATTTAGTACTTTTTTTTTTAAACATGAATAGTGACATGGAAATTATTTGAAAAAAATATAAAAAATTCTTTCAGATGTCTCAGTGCGTCCGACGTAATAAAAAACAAAATATAACATTACAATCCCTTTAAAGGGTAACTCCAACCATTAACTAATTAGCTTTTCACTTGTTCCGTTAATTTTTAGAATACGTTTCCATCCATGAGATCCATCCTATCCTTGTATGAACCGTAACAAATCATCTATTGGGGTAAAAGGTTGTCCTAGCCCCGCCTTTACCATCACATGATCTTATTTAAAGGGAAACTCCATCCAAAATGTTTTTGTACCTAGGATACATTGGTGTCTGTAGCTTTTTGCTTTCTGCTTTATTTGTATATTATGTCTGTCTATCTGAGTAGCAAAACCCAAGCATAGAGTGTTCTGGGATTGTAATATAGATGATGTCATGCTTAGGTGAGGTCATCAGTATCATATCGGTGGGATCCAACACCCCAGTTCAGCAGTTGGAAGAGGCTGCAGTGTTCAGGTGAGCACTGCGGCCTCTTCACTGAATACCAAGCACAGTGCAGTACATTGTATAGTGGCTGTCCTTGGTATTGCAGCTCAGCCCCTATTCACTTGAATGGGACTGAGCTGCAGAATGGTCATTTGACCGATGAATGTGATGCCACTGGCCTGTGAAATGGAAGCAGCACTACCACTTTGAGCTCCTGAAACTCCATAAAAAACCCCTTTAATGCTCCCAAACTATTTTGGGCCAATCAAGCGGCTGCCTCATTGGCCACAGCTCAGGCTCCATGTTAGAATTTAAAGGTTGAGGACTGGGTGCAGATGAGCGGGTGCAGATGGGTCCCAACTGTTACTTAGGACATTTCACAGAGGCTCCAAGATTACAATATCTGCCCAGAGACAGAGGCTCAGAGCGCTCAGCACTGTGTGTACAGAGAGCAGCGAGGATTGTGTAATATACCTTACGTAATAATCATCAAACGTCTGAGAGATCCAGAACCCAGAGAGTAATCCTGTATCTGACCCAATGTGATAAGTTTCAAAGGGAGGAAAGAGAGTCTGGCACCAGCTCAGCACGAGGGAGAGTTGGGAAAAAAGATGAGACCTTGTGGGTGTGAATACTGCCCAGACCAGACGGTGTCCTAATACTGCAGAGTACAAGGAATGCTATATTACCAGACCACAATACATAGTACACAGTAGTTATATTCTTATACATAGGAGCAGTATTATAGTAGTTATATTCTTGTACATAGGGGCAGTATTATAGTAGTTATATTCTTATACATAGGAGGTAGTATTATAGTAGTTATATTCTTGTACATAGGAGCAGTATTATAGTAGTTATATTCTTGTACATAGGAGGTAGTATTATAGTAGTTATATTCTTGTACATAGGAGCAGTATTATAGTAGTTATATTCTTGTACATAGGAGCAGTATTATAGTAGTTATATTCTTGTACATAGGAGTAGTATTATAGTAGTTATATTCTTGTACATAGGAGCAGTATTATAGTAGTTATATTCTTGTACATAGGAGTAGTATTATAGTAGTTATATTCTTGTACATTGGAGCAGTATTATAGTAGTTATATTCTTGTACATAGGAGCAGTATTATAGTAGTTATATTCTTGTACATAGGGGGCAGTATTATAGTAGTTATATTCTTGTACATAGGAGGTAGTATTATAGTAGTTATATTCTTGTACATAGGGGCAGTATTATAGTAGTTATATTCTTGTACATAGGAGCAGTATTATAATAGTTATATTCTTGTACATAGGAGGCAGTATTATAGTAGTTATATTCTTGTACATAGGAGCAGTATTATAGTAGTTATATTCTTGTACATAGGAGTAGTATTATAGTAGGTATATTTTTGTACATAGGGGCAGTATTATAGTAGTTATATTCTTGTACATAGGAGCAGTATTATAGTAGTTATATTCTTGTACATAGGAGCAGTATTATAGTAGTTATATTCTTGTACATAGGAGTAGTATTATAGTAGTTATATTCTTGTACATTGGAGCAGTATTATAGTAGTTATATTCTTGTACATAGGAGCAGTATTATAGTAGTTATATACTTGTACATAGGAGGTAGTATTATAGTAGTTATATTCTTGTACATAGGAGCAGTATTATAGTAGTTATATTCTTGTACATAGGAGCAGTATTATAGTAGTTATATTCTTGTACATAGGGGGCAGTATTATAGTAGTTATATTCTTGTACATAGGAGGCAGTATTATAGTAGTTATATTCTTGTACATAGGAGCAGTATTATAGTAGTTATATTCTTGTACATAGGAGCAGTATTATAGTAGGTATATTTTTGTACATAGGGGCAGTATTATAGTAGTTATATTCTTGTACATAGGAGCAGTATTATAGTAGTTATATTCTTGTACATAGGAGGTAGTATTATAGTAGTTATATTCTTGTACGTAGGAGCAGTATTATAGTAGTTATATATATATCTCAGTGGTATCTTAGGCCTTACCCACATATCGCTGCAGTCTATTCTGTACATATTCTATGCTATATAACCTTACTATATCATTGATGTGCCTCTTTTCTGCGAGTTGCTCTTTACATATCAGACATGTGATCGTTCTCATGACTCTTTCAGGTGAAGATGTTTTATGTCTGACATATTCTTATCTTGTAAAATTCACTATACTAGAATATAAGTCTTCATTGTCACAAATAACAACCACTTCGAGATTTTCCCACGAGAAGTTATTCTTACTCCCATTAAATAGTAGGAGATAAGTTTCACAGCGTCTGTTTCCTTCTTGGGATAAAGTCGAAACGGAATCTCCTGTAGGCGGAAATAACAGACCCTTGAATGCCTGTTGACACTCCTGCTGGATATAGGGGGCTGATAAGGACAGTGAAGGGTTAACAGACTTATCAGATATAGACTAAGAACTGGCTGGTGAACATGATATACAAGGTCCACGATTAGAATAGAGGATCTGTTTTATTTCCAGAAATACCAGGCATAGCCATGGACAGGAGTGGTGCTGTTTGATTAAAAAAAAAAAAAAAATAGAACATTAGATGAAAGCTATATACAGTATTACAACGTAAGGCATACATCACACAGTTTTGCCTAGGCTGGATAAAACTGTAACAAACCCTGAGCTGTGAGAAGTAAGGTGCTAGTGCAGGAGTTCGGCTCCTAGATGTAAATGAGAATATACCTATTCACTGACAGTAAGCAGAGATCTTGTTAGCTTTGGGAAATTGAGTTGCAAAGTATATTAGAAATGTATGTATTGTTCAATGTATTTAGAAATTTTACGTTTCTTCTCTTTTTTTTTTCAGGGGAAATCAGCAGAAAGCGGCGCCGGGGAGGAGACAGCGCCACCGTCTGTCGCCAAGCTCGCCGGATTATTTGGGGACACCTTGAACAGTCCAAGGAAAGAGGTGATGACATGACATGGGCTGGGCTTGCTGCAATCCAAAGTTGGCCATAAATACCTTTCTGTAGACTGGACCCAATTGTGGTGGGATCCAGCAAGAGTCTAATGTGTATTCTACTGGCAGATAGACCACCATGTTTATAGGTCATGTGACACATGGGTGCAAAGTCAATGTTGACCATGTAGGTGCTACGTCTTAATCTGGAGGTTTGATGTTCCTGGACTTGTTGTGTTGCTACCAAGTGTATCTCGGTGAAGTACCCCAGTAACGTTTCCCACTAACATAAGGTTTGGCCCCAACATTAGCCGCTCCTGTGATTGTCGGGGGGTTCCAGAACTGGACCGACACTGATCAGACTGATTGCCATGTGTCTAATATGTCTAGTATGAAGGAAATTAGTAGTTAATACTGTGTCTGTTCTTTCTAAGGTTCCACCACATAAGCCAACAAGAAGGAAACCGCCATGTTCTCTACCACTGCCTAAGCCTGAGGTTACTAATAATGGGGATGAGGTGAGTCTGATCTGGAAGCCATCATATCATCAGCCATGAAGGAGGCTACCTGTCACCTTAAGAGACTGCATTCTCAGAGGGGTGAAAAACACACAATAGACAGATAGATAGATAGATATGAGATAGATAGATAGATAGATATGAGATAGATAGATAGATAGATATGAGATAGATAGATAGATATGAGATAGATATGAGATAGATGATAGATAGATATGAGATAGATAGATAGATAGATAGATAGATAGATAGATAGATAGATAGGAGATAGATAGATAGATAGATATGAGATAGATAGATAGATATGAGATAGATATGAGATAGATGATAGATAGATATGAGATAGATAGATAGATAGATAGATAGATAGATAGATAGATATGAGATAGATAGATAGTCCAGGATGTCAAGATGCAAAAAATAGGTGAACTCTTTATTTCATGTCACAAAAACATGTCAGGACTTCCTCACGCAAACAATAATTGTACATAGAAGATACTTACAGTGCTGGCCAAAAGTATTGGCACCCCTGCAATTCTGTCAGATAATACTCAATTTCTTCCAGAAAATGATTGCAATCACAAATGCTTTGGTAATAATATCTTCATTTATTTTGCTTGCAATGAAAAAACACAAAAGAGAATGAAAAAAAAAGTCAAATCATTGATCATTTTACACAAAACTCCAAAAATGGGCCGGACAAAAGTATTGGCACCCTCAGCCTAATACTTGGTAGCACAACCTTTAGACAAAATAACTGCGAACAACCGCTTCCGGTAACCATCAATGAGTTTCTTCCAATGCTCTGCTGGAATTTCTCCAGGTCCCTGAGATGTGAAGGGCGCCTTCTCCAAGCTGCCATTGTGAGATCTCTCCTTGGGTGTTCTATGGGATTCAGGTCTGGACTCATTGCTGCCACTTTACAAGTCTCCAGTGCTTTCTCTCAAACCATTTTCTAGTGCTTTTTGAAGTGTGTTTTGGGTCATTGTCCTGCTGGAAGACCCATGACCTCTGAGGGAGACCCAGCTTTCTCACACTGGGCCCTACATTATGCTGCAGACTTCATAATGCCATGCACACGGTCAAGCAGTCCAGTGCCAGAGGCAGCAAAGCAACCCCAAAACATCAGGGAACCTCCGCCATGTCTGACTGTAGGGACCGTGTTCTTTTCTTTGAAGGCCTCTTTTTTTTCCCTGTAAACTCTATGTTGATGCCTTTTCCCAAAAAGCTCTACTTTTGTCTCATCTGACCAGAAAACATTCTTCCAAAAAGTTTTTGGCTTTCTCAGGTAAGTTTTGGCTTTTTTATGTCTCTGGGTCAGAAGTGGGGTCTTCCTGGGTATCCTACCATAGAGTCCCTTTTCATTCAGACGCCGACGGATAGTACGGGTTGACACTGTTGTACCCTCGGACTGCAGGGCAGCTAGAACTTGTTTGGATGTTAGTCGAGGTTCTTTAGCCACCATCCGCACAATCTTTCGTTGAAATCTCTCGTCAATTTTTCTTTTCCGTCCACATCTAGGGAGGTTAGCCACAATGCCATGGGCTTTACACTTCTTGATGACACTGCGCACGGTAGACACAGGAACATTCAGGTCTTTGGAGATGGACTTGTAGCCTTGAGATTGCTCATGCTTCCTCACAGTTTTGCTTCTCAAGTCCTCAGACAGTTCTTTGGTCTTCTTTCTTTTCTCCATGCTCAATGTGGTACACACAAGGACACAGGACAGAGGTTGAGTCAACTTTAATCCATTTCAACTGGCTGCAAGTGTGATTTAGTTATTGCCACCACCTGTTATGTGCCACAGGTAAGTAACAGGTGCTGCTAATTACACAAATTAGAGAAGCATCACATGATTTTTCAAAGGGTGCCAATACTTTTGTCCACCCCCTTTTTTATGTTTGGTGTGGAATTATATCCAATTTGGCTTTTTGACAATTCTTTTTGGGGTTTTCCATTGAAGACAAATTAAATGAAGATATTATTACCAAAGCATTTGTGATTGCAATCATTTTCTGGAAGAAATTGAGTATTATCTGACAGAATTGCAGGGGTGCCAATACTTTTGGCCAGCACTGTATAGCTACATATATAAATAATAAATTATTCAGTATTATCTGACATAAAAGTATAACAATAAATAGTACAATACATGTGATAGAAGATTTACACGTACTGGGCATATAAGACCCATCCAAGGATAATCTATAGAATATGCAGCCTTTACATTGGATGTTTTACTACAATATTATATCCATGTACATGTGTTAGTGAATATCTCTATTGTACACTGCTTTATATGGACTAGACCTTGGAAAGATCTCCTGGTCATGTGATGGACACACAGGTGCATGGCTTGTCACAATACACAGCTCTGATAGTTGTACTGTCACAGTCACTGCCCTTGTGTGTCCATCACATGACCAGGACTGATTTATAGTCAACTCGGAGTACCCCTTTAATTGTCTACACAATCGGTGAGTATAGACGCACCGCTCACAACACAAGTCTCACTTCCTCTATACACAGACGGCAGGCTCAGCACTATTCTGCTCTATATACTGCTTTATAGGGGAAGATGATTTAGAGTAAATAACACTGGGTGCTCCGCAAATAGAAAACTAGAAGAAGAGAGCAAACTGCAGCATGTAACTGCTTAGTAAGGAAGGTGGTCTGTACTGATACCATAGTGTCTGCAGATCCAAGTGTCCATGTACTGTGCCCCATGTATCACTGTGCTGTACCCCAAGTGTACGTGTATTGTGCCCCATGTATCACTGTGCTGTACCCCAAGTGTCCATATACTGTGCCCCATGTATCACTGTGCTGTACCCCAAGTGTCAGTGTACTGTGCCCCATGTATCACTGTGCTGTACCCCAAGTGTACGTGTATTGTGCCCCATGTATCACTGTGCTGTACCCCAAGTGTCCATATACTGTGCCCCATGTATCACTGTGCTGTACCCCAAGTGTCAGTGTACTGTGCCCCATGTATCACTGTGCTGTACCTCAAGTGTCCGTGTACTGTGCCCCATGTATTACTGTGCTGTACCCCAAGTGTCAGTGTACTGTGCTCCATGTATCACTGTTCTGTACCCCAAGTGTACGTGTATTGTGCCCCATGTATCACTGTGCTGTACCCCAAGTGTCCATGTACTGTGCCCCATGTATCACTGTGCTGTACCCCAAGTGTCCATGTACTGTGCCCCATGTATCACTGTGCTGTACCCCAAGTGTCAGTGTACTGTGCCCCATGTATCACTGTGCTGTACCTCAAGTGTCCGTGTACTGTGCCCCATGTATTACTGTGCTGTACCCCAAGTGTCAGTGTACTGTGCTCCATGTATCACTGTGCTGTACCCCAAGTGTACGTGTATTGTGCCCCATGTATCACTGTGCTGTACCCCAAGTGTCCATGTACTGTGCCCCATGTATCACTGTGCTGTACCCCAAGTGTCCATGTACTGTGCCCCATGTATCACTGTGCTGTACCCCAAGTGTCAGTGTACTGTGCCCCATGTATCACTGTGCTGTACCCCAAGTGTCCATATACTGTGCCCCATGTATCACTGTGCTGTACCCCAAGTGTACGTGTATTGTGCCCCATGTATCACTGTGCTGTACCCCAAGTGTCCATATACTGTGCCCAATGTATCACTGTGCTGTACCCCAAGTGTACGTGTATTGTGCCCCCATGTATCACTGTGCTGTACCCCAAGTGTCCATATACTGTGCCCCATGTATCACTGTGCTGTACCCCAAGTGTCAGTGTACTGTGCTCCATTTATCACTGTGCTGTACCTCAAGTGTCCGTGTACTGTGCCCCATGTATTACTGTGCTGTACCCCAAGTGTCCGTGTACTGTGCCCCATGTATTACTGTGCTGTACCCCAAGTGTCAGTGTACTGTGCCCCATGTATTACTCTGCTTTAGCCCAAGTGTCAGTGTACTGTGCCCCATGTATCACTGTGCTGTACCCCAAGTGTCCGTGTACTGTGCCCCATGTATCACTGTGCTGTACCCCAAGTGTCAGTGTACTGTGCCCCATGTATCACTGTGCTGTACCCCAAGTGTCCATATACTGTGCCCCATGTATCACTGTGCTGTACCCCAAGTGTCAGTGTACTGTGCTCCATTTATCACTGTGCTGTACCTCAAGTGTCCGTGTACTGTGCCCCATGTATTACTGTGCTGTACCCCAAGTGTCCGTGTACTGTGCCCCATGTATTACTGTGCTGTACCCCAAGTGTCAGTGTACTGTGCCCCATGTATTACTCTGCTTTAGCCCAAGTGTCAGTGTACTGTGCCCCATGTATCACTGTGCTGTACCCCAAGTGTCCGTGTACTGTGCTCCATGTATCACTGTGCTGTACCCCAAGTGTCAGTGTACTGTGCCCCATGTATCACTATGCTGTACCCCAAGTGTCCGTGTACTGTGCCCCATGTATCACTGTGCTGTACCCCAAGTGTCAGTGTACTGTGCCCCATGTATCACTGTGCTGTACCCCAAGTGTCCGTGTACTGTGCCCCATGTATCACTGTGCTGTACCCCAAGTGTCAGTGTACTGTGCCCCATGTATCACTGTGCTGTACCCCAAGTGTCAGCGTACTGTGCCCCATGTATCACTGTGCTGTACCCCAAGTGTCAGCGTACTGTGCTCCATTTATCACTGTGCTGTACCCCAAGTGTCCGTGTATTGTGCCCCATGTATTACTGTGCTGTACCCCAAGTGTCAGTGTACTGTGCCCCATGTATTACAATATATAGCAATCACTTTTATCTTATTGCTCAGAGTATTGTCTTTACATGATGACTTCTCTCTGCTCCTGTTTTCTTGCAGAAATTGTCACCCTCACAGTCACAGCTACCGAAGATCAAGGTGAAGAGCTCCCCTCTAATAGAGAAACTGCAGGTGAATGACACAGAACCGGAATATTCTATAACTAGACCATGCTGGTATAACCTGGGTATCTCCTGTATATAATTATATATGTACAGCTGGTATAACCTGGGTATATCCTGTATATAATTATATATGTACAGCTAGTATAACCTGGGTATCTCCTGTATATAATTCTATATGTACAGCCGGTATAACCTGGGTATCTCCTGTATATAATTATACAGTATATGTACAGCTGGTATAACCTGGGTATCTCCTGTATATAATTATATATGTACAGCTGGTATAACCTGGGTATCTCCTGTATATAATTATATATGTACAGCTGGTATAACCTGGGTATCTCCTGTATATAATTATATATGTACAGCTGGTATAACCTGGGTATCTCCTGTATATAATTATACAGTATATGTACAGCTGGTATAACCTGGGTATCTCCTGTATATAATTATATATGTACAGCTGGTATAACCTGGGTATCTCCTGTATATAATTATATATGTACAGCTGGTATAACCTGGGTATCTCCTATATATAATTATATATGTACAGCTGGTATAACCTGGGTATCTCCTGTATATAATTGTATATGTACAGCTGGTATAACCTGGGTATCTTCTGTATATAATTATATATGTACAGCTGGTATAACCTAGGTATCTCCTGTATATAATTATATATGTACAGCTGGTATAAGTTATACATCTTCTTGTATATAGTTATATGGGCCATGCTGGTATAACCTGGGTATCTCCTGTATATAATTATATATGTACAGCTGGTATAACCTGGGTATCTTCTGTATATAATTATATATGTACAGCTGGTATAACCTGGGTATCTCCTGTATATAATTATATATGTACAGCTGCTATAAGTTATACATCTTCTTGTATATAGTGATATGGACCGTGCTGGTATAACCTGGGTATCTCCTGTATATAATTATATATGTACAGCTGGTATAAGTTATACATCTTCTTGTATATAGTTATATGGGCCATGTTGGTATAACCTGGGTATCCTCTGTATATAATTATATATGTACAGCTGGTATAACCTGGGTATCTTCTGTATATAATTATATATGTACAGCTGGTATAACCTGGGTATCTCCTGTATATAATTATATATGTACAGCTGGTATAAGTTATACATCTTCTTGTATATAGTTATATGGGCCATGCTGGTATAACCTGGGTATCTCCTGTATATAATTATATATGTACAGCTGGTATAACCTGGGTATCTCCTGTATATAATTATATATGTACAGCTGGTATAACCTGGGTATCTCCTGTATATAATTATATATGTACAGCTGCTATAAGTTATACATCTTCTTGTATATAGTGATATGGACCGTGCTGGTATAACCTGGGTATCTCCTGTATATAATTATATATGTACAGCTGGTATAACCTGGGTATCCTCTGTATATAATTATATATGTACAGCTGGTATAACCTGGGTATCTCCTGTATATAATTATATATGTACAGCTGGTATAACCTGGGTATCTCCTGTATATAATTATATATGTACAGCTGGTATAACCTGGGTATCCTCTGTATATAATTATATATGTACAGCTGATATAACCTGGGTATCTCCTGTATATAATTATATATGTACAGCCGGTATAACCTGGGTATCTCCTGTATATAATTATACAGTATATGTACAGCTGGTATAACCTGGGTATCTCCTGTATATAATTGTATATGTACAGCTGGTATAACCTGGGTATCTCCTGTATATAATTATATATGTACAGCTGGTATAACCTGGGTATCGCCTGTATATAATTCTATATGTACAGCTGGTATAACCTGGGTATCTCCTGTATATAATTATATATGTACAGCTGGTATAACCTGGGTATCTCCTGTATATAATTATATAGGTACAGCTGGTATAACCTGGGTATCTCCTGTATATAATTATATATGTACAGCTGGTATAAGTTATACATCTTCTTGTATATAGTGATATGGACCATGCTGGTATAACCTGGGTATCTCCTGTATATAATTATATATGTACAGCTGGTATAACCTGGGTATCTCCTGTATATAATTATATATGTACAGCTGGTATAACCTGGGTATCTCCTGTATATAATTATATATGTACAGCTGGTATAACCTGGGTATTTCCTGTATATAATTATATATGTACAGCTGCTATAACCTGGGTATCTCCTGTATATAATTATATATGTACAGCTGCTATAAGTTATACATCTTCTTGTATATAGTGATATGGGCCTCACAAGTATATGATGTTGTCCCTGTAATCTCTATCTGGTTTTCTTCTGTTTCCAGGCTAACTTGGCCTTCGCTCCTGCGTCACTTCTCCCCGGACCATCTCCGAAGAGCCCTGGATTAAAAGCCATGGCGTCACCCTGGAGCACTCCTCCATCTACACCCAGCAGCCCCGGTGTCCAGCAACATTCCAGCAACACAGAGGAATCTCCAGTGAGTTTTGAACAACCACCAGAGGGCGCTCATCTCCAAAGCTACACTAAGGTAACGTGTGTACATGGCAGACATATTGATGGACTACCTTGTTACTATGTTGTCCTTGGTATTTGTGACTTCTCATTGTGTTGACATGATGGACTTCTCATGGAATGTGACTATGGATTGCTAAATATTTAAACAATACAAGTGTTGGGTTTTGCACAAGGTTGAGCGTGTATCTTGGAACGTGATGGCTGTAATATTTACACACCCTCACTCACATCTATGGGTCACGGTCATGGGGCTTAAGTGTTTGGGCTTTGTTCTAACCTGTCTCCTGAGAACTGCATTTCTTAATTGTAATAGGTTTTCCCACCAGATATATTTATAATATATTGATAGGAAATGCCATAAATGTCTGGTGGACGGTGGTCCGAGAGTCAGGACCCCCACTAATTATTTGCCCATTACTCAGGTTAGGGCAGGAGTGTACACAGAGGGGGTCAGGAATGTTACAGGGTTACACATCCTCATCGCCTTCACTTCTCAGTCTATGCTGAAATCAATTTTAATGTGTCTAATGGAAGTTTTACAATCAGTGTGCAGTGAGCACCCCCTAGTGGTTGGTCTACACAAATTTGGACTTGTTTAAATAAATTCATCTTTATTAAAGTAACAACAACATCTTTACCACCCTAGACCACCTGGGATGTATCTATGAATCACTGTACCACCCTAGACCACCTGGGATGTATCTATGAACCACTGTACCACCCTAGACCACCTGGGATGTATCTATGAATCACTGTACCACCCTAGACCACCTGGGATGTATCTATGAACCACTGTACCACCCTAGACCACCTGGGATGTATCTATGAAACACTGTACCACCCTAGACCACCAAGGATGTATCTATGAACTACTGTACCACTCTAGACCACCAGGGATGTATCTATGAACCACTGTACCACCCTAGACCACCAGGGATGTATCTATGAACCACTGTACCACTCTAGACCACCAGGGATGTATCTATGAACCACTGTACCACCCTACACCACCAGGGATGTATCTATGAACCACTGTACCACCCTAGACCACCAGGGATGTATCTATGAACCACTGTACCACTCTAGACCACCAGGGATGTATCTATGAACCACTGTACCACCCTAGACCACCAGGGATGTATCTATGAACCACTGTACCACTCTAGACCACCAGGGATGTATCTATGAACCACTGTACCACCCTACACCACCAGGGATGTATCTATGAACCACTGTACCACTCTAGACCACCAGGGATGTATCTATGAACCACTGTACCACCCTAGACTACCAGGGATGTATCTATGAACCATTGTACCACCCTAGACCACCAGGGATGTATCTATTAACCACTGTACCACCCTAGACCACCTGGGATGTATCTATGAACCACTGTACCACCCTAGACCACCAGGGATGTATCTATGAACCACCAGGGATGTATCTATGAACCACTGTACCACCCTAGACCACCAGGGATGTATCTATGAACCACTGTACCACCCTAGACCACTAGGGATGTATCTATGAACCACTGTACCACCCTAGACCACCAGGGATGTATCTATGAACCATAAGGGATGTATCTATGAACCACTGTACCACCAAGCATATATCTATGAACCACTGTACCACCCTAGACCACCAGAGATGTATCTATGAACCACTGTACCACCCTAGACCACCAGGGATGTATTTATGAACCACCTGGGATGTATCTATGAACCACTGTACCACCCTAGACCACCAGGGATGTATCTATGAACCACTGTACCACCCTAGAACACCAGGGATGTATTTACGAACCACTGTACCACCCTAGACCGCCAGGGATGTATATATGAACCACTGTACCACCCTAGACCACCAGGGATGTATTTATGAACCAGTGTACCACCCTAGACCACCAGGGGTGTATCTATAAACCAGTGTACCACCCTAGACCACCAGGGATGTATCTATGAACCACTGTACCACCCTAGACCACCAGAGATGTATCTATGAACCACTGTACCACCCTAGACCACCAGGGATGTATTTATGAACCACCTGGGATGTATCTATGAACCACTGTACCACCCTAGACCACCAGGGATGTATCTATGAACCACTGTACCACCCTAGAACACCAGGGATGTATTTACGAACCACTGTACCACCCTAGACCACCAGGGATGTATATATGAACCACTGTACCACCCTAGACCACCAGGGATGTATCTATGAACCACTGTACCACCCTAGACCACCAGGGATGTATCTATGAACCACTGTACCACCCTAGACCACCAGGGATGTATCTATGAACCACTGTACCACCCTAGACCACCAGGGATGTATCTATGAACCACTGTACCACCCTAGACCACCAGGGATGTATCTATGAACCACAAGGGATGTATCTATGAACCACTGTACCACCAGGCATATATCTATGAACCACTGTACCACCCTAGACCACCAGAGATGTATCTATGTACCACCTTAGACCACCAGGGATGTATTTATGAACCAGTGTACCACCCTAGACCACCAGGGGTGTATCTATAAACCAGTGTACCACCCTAGACCAACAGGGATGTATCTATGAACCACTGTACCACCATAGACCACCAGGGTTGTATCTATTAACCACCAGGGATGTATTTACGAACCACTGTACCACCCTAGACCACCAGGGATGTATTTATGAACCAGTGTACCACCCTAGACCACCAGGGGTGTATCTATAAACCAGTGTACCACCCTAGACCACCAGGGATGTATCTATGAACCACTGTATCACCCTAGACCACCAGGGATGTATCTATGAACCACTTTACCATTGTAGACCACCAGGGATGTATCTATGAACCACTTTACCATTCTAGACCACCAGGGTTGTATCTATTAACCACTTTATTAACCGAGTCCACCGGGATTGTATGTATTAAACCACTTTACCGTTCTAGATGATCAGAAAGTAACTACTAACAACTTTACCTCCCTAGACCACCAGGGAGGTATCTATTCACCCTTTTATAATATGAGACTACTACCCTGTTTCTCCCAAAAAAAGCACTACCCAAAAATAAGCCCTAGCTTGATTTTGCAGGGTTTAGGGAATTGGCTTGAAATATAAGCCCTAGGTCAAACATAAGGCCTAGTCAGTCAGACAGTCAGCGCCTCTAGTGCTAGGTGATGTTACGTGACGTCACTGACGTCATGGAGAATAGGCATACCATAGCTCTCAACCGTCCTGGACAAGTGCCTCTCTACCTCCCGCCACAGCAGGGCAAAATCCGCTCACCCACTCCCAAGTCCCACTCCAGATCCCGCCTCCTGCCTCCCGTCCCTGCCTTCCGAGTGCCGCCTCCTGAATCTTGCCTCCTGGCTGCTGCTATGCTGTGGGCTCGGCTACTTACGTGATCTAATGTCAGGTGCCACCACTTCTCGCTCCCACAGACGCAGCCACCCCACTACAGCACCTCCTCCTTAGCGTAAAGGAGAAGAGATAGAGCGTGCCCATTTGTTTAAGACCCACTGACCCTGCGCCATCAATTTTGAATATAAGTTAGGGTTAGGAACCCTAACCATTTTATAAGATTTAACTGGAAGGAATCAGAAAAGATTCAGATTCACTCTGGTGTCTGAAAAATAAGACCTACCCCTAAAATAAGCCCTTGTCTTATTTTCGGAGAAACACGGTAGGAATATAGTTATTAACCATATGATTACCACATTAGACCTCCAGGGCTGTATCCATTAACCAGACACAGGGCTGTTACGGGATTGTTGTATGACGTCTCCTTTTACTATGGGAGAGACTCAGAGAAATGTCTGACCTAAAGGGGCTTTCCAGTTCATTGCAGATAAAACCTGATGGGTGTAAAATGTCCCCTGATGATGGGGGTCTTGCAGCTGGGACTCTCTACACCATGTGATCACTGAATAATGGCTTGGTAAATAGGAATGTTCCTGCTGTGTCACTTCCCTATGTCTTACTTCAGCTCTGCTTATTCGGATTGGCTGCTGTGTATACGCACAAGCCCACCGCAAGCTCAGCAAAAATAATAATAATATAGTAAAATAATAAGCATGATATAATCCTGTTCTCTTCTCTCCAGGTCCGCACACGAGGTTCTATAAAGCGGAGACCTCCCAGCCGGAGGTTTAGAAAATCCCAATCCGATATGGACTTTGAATTTGAAGCGAGCAAAGAGAATGGCGATAAATCAGACGAGGGCGACGCCACTCTGAGGGGCAAGGAAGATGGAGAAGTGTCCCCAGTGGTAGAGACTTCACCATCTGAGCCTGCGGAGAAGACATCAGAGAACCACAAAAGTAACCAGGAAGACCCTGCCAAGGAGGAAGAGGCCGGCGCTGAGCAGACACCGTGCAAGCAGGGGGAGAAATCCGATAAAGAAGAGGCAAAACCGGGCAGAAGTGAGACAGAGACGCCGGGTACAGGAGAGGAGACGGCGAACATGGAGAAGAAGAGCGAGGACCCAGGAGAGGGGCCAGACAAGGAGGAGGGCAATGAGCAGAACAAGTCCGATGGGGATGTGAGTGGATATCAGATGCTGTGTGCTCTGCCCCCTGGTGGAGATAAATAGCATTTAGTGATCTGCTTTACATCACAGTCATGGCCGTAGGTAGTAATAGTCTGGAGCAAACTCATTGAGGTCTATGGGAGAGTTTTCTAGACATGCCCTGTGCAGGGAAGGGGAGGAGATAAGCTGTGACATCATCTATTATCAGTAGTGATGTAATGAAGGGGTTTGTGGTGTTATCTATAGAAGTGTTATCTTCTATTGTAATCCTGTCTGTGATGTAAATGATTTCTGCCAAGAAAACCCCTACAGAATTGGCAAGTAGTCAATTATTAGGCATAGTGGCCAGAATGTATATTGCAGGATATAGTACTTATTCTTTAAAATATGTTTAACATGAAACTTTGTTTTAAAAAATAGATAATTTTCTGGTGACCCATACTAATCAGAGCCACTTAGCCCATGAGCATCATGTAATGCTTTACTGCAGTGCCAGCCACTGGGGCCCCCACAAAAAATCAGTCAGTGGGGCCCGACTGGTGCCTATGTTATGTTTACTGCCTGAAAAGCTACATTAAATATTTTCCATCTTGTAGGATAAACCTGAGAAGTGAAGCAAAAACGACTGCTAGAAAATGACAGGCCTTGACCGGCGGACTGGGACGACTGCCATGTTTGCTCGTAGGAGATCCAGAGATCTGACCATGAATGGCGCCCCCTCCTGGCAGCAGTACGACCTGCACAATTCCTACAGATATATAAGAACCATCACAATCTTGTCAATGTTCGGGGTAATAGAGAACACGCTATGTATATAGGTGACATTATTGTATAGGACCGGGGGCTGCAACCTGTGGCTTTACAGCTGTTGTGGAACTACTAGCCCCAGCATGCTGTGACAGCTACAGGCTGAGAGTTGTAGTTTTCTCTTTTTACGCAGTGTTAGGATTCATATTGTCATATATAGTTATGGCGTCTTTGATGTTTAGAGATATTTTACGTATAAATTATATCATGTGCCTCATTGGACTGGCAGAACTTCCTTGTCATAAAGCCCTCGAGTCATTCTGTTTCTGGGAAAGCTGGGTGACAACCAGTATGGCTACCGCCTCTAATCCCACAAGTATTTGTTACCCAGTTTTCCTAGACTCTTATGCCTGTTTATTCTATATATCTTGGTCTCGGGTATTCTCCTATATCTAGACTAATATGTTGTTCTGGACTCAGGGAAAGCTGGGTGAAAACTAACATGGCCTCCTTCACACCTCTGCAGCATGTCACTCAGCTTTCTCGGACTCCTGAATCTTATGTGATTCTTTGATAGCTAGGTGGATGTCATTCAGGAGTCTAGAAAAGCTGGGTGAAAACTAATATGGCTTATTTCATACCTCTGCAGGTGTCACTCGGCTTTCCCTGACCCCTGAATGTTATGTGATTTTTTTTTTTTTTTTTTGGTAGGCAGATGTCATTCAGGAGTCTGGAAAAGCAGGGTGACAACTAACATGACCTCTTTAACACCTCTGCAAATGTCACTCAGCTTTCCCTGACTCCTATGTGATTCTTTTATAGGATGCCATTCAGGACACTGGAAAAGCTGGGTGACACCCAACATGACCACCATTAGACCTCAGTGGTTGTCAGCTCGCCTTCTTATGACCTGAATCTTATGTGATGTTTGACTGGATTACAGGCTATTCAGGAGCCTAGGAAAGCTGGGTGACAGTATTTATGAGCTCTCTCTGGCTACAAACCAATTTTTTTATGTCAAATTGCAAGTGTGTTTTTTCTTCCTATATGGGGTATCCTAAATCTGAGGACTCATGTATATCTGTTGCAACTATTGTCCTTCCCTATAGGTAAAAATATTTTTAAGACATGGCGGATGTTTTCCTCAGTAAAATATTTTTTAGGTGAGATTTGTCACAGATTTCCACTAGTGCCATTTGAAGGGTGAACATTTGCCGCAATCTGCCATGTCTGAACTTGGCTTTAGATGTAGGCCTCATATATCAAGACTGGGGAGTCAGGAAATTAGCTCGTTGCCCATGGCAACCAATCACAGCTCAGCTCACATTTCCTACACACTGCAGTAGAGAATGAAAGCTGCCCTCTGATTGGTTGCTATGGGCCATGTAATAAATAGCCTGTATGTGCATGTATATTATATATATATATATATATATATATATATATATGTATATATATATATATATATATATATATAGTGTCAAACATCTATACATTTATATTAGGATTATAAAATCTTATTACTATATATTATATATTTGTGTATAAATCAATATATTCTATAAAAGTCTGTGTTCTTAAAGGGACACTCCACCTTTAAGCTCTATAGTCAGCAAATCCCGTACAAACCCGCATCTCTATAATATATCTGTGTACCTTATGACGGTTTTATGACCCCATCTAGCTCCATAAACCAGAAACTAGGCTAGGGCCACTCAGCAAGTTTGGCCTACAAATCACAGTCGCGGCACCCTCAAGGTCGCAATGGGACTCCATTTTCTAACATGAGTCCCAGCCCTAGCCTTACTGCTTTAATTTTTACCCCCTAAATCCCAGTGCCTCCTCCATTTTATTAACATATGAATGACCAAGGGTATTTATATGTAAGGATATGTTCACACTGTGGAATTTGAGGCAGTCTTCCACCTCAAATTCCTTTACAAAAACCAGCCATAACTCACGTCCCATTGATTTCAATAGGAGGCAGTGATGGATATACCTTTTGTAAAAGAAGCATGCTGCTCGATCTCGCCGCTGTTTCCATGGTGGAATCATCGTGGAAACCGCCATGCGAGTCTCATGCGTGATTAGCCCCATGGTGGCAAGTCGAAGCACGGTCCCAAAGGACTGTTTTTTGGGGAGGATTTTGAGTAGAGGTGGACGAACCACTGAAGATTTGTTTTAGTTTCGGGTGATTCGGGCCAAACTTGTTTGTCACGAACCAGTATAGTTTAGCGCCAGGGTGTTCATGCCCCCCATGTGACTGCTGAGGCCCTATCACAGACCTCGTCAGTCCCCCGAGGGCACATGACGTCACCCAGAACCAGACACCGAGGGGGCACCGGATGCTGTGAGGATCCCTGGAGATATGAGGGAAGACGAGTATAACTGTCTATTGTGTTTCCGCTCCTCCATTTATTACACTCCAGTGTCTGAAGAGTCCCCCGAATGTATAACAATGATTCATGAGTGATGAATCCCCAAAGTTTCAGATTGGGGTTGAGCCCAAAACTTTTGGAAAATTCAGGTCAGCTCTAATTTTGAGGCGAAAGACCACCTCAAAATTCTGCCATGTAAACATAGCCTTAGTGATTGAGGCTCAAACATAGGATTTGTAAATGGGGGTTTCTGTCAATGTTGTGCCCACATTGGCAAAGGGGCAGAAAAATGTACCATAACCAAAACGTTAATACTGAACTCCAATAGAAGTTCCCCTTCTTGTTGATGGTTTCCAGTTAGTAATACTTTTTTATAGTTAAAAAGGTCATGAAGATATTTTACAAAGATGCTCAGTTTATCATTTGCCGACTATGAAGCCAATATGGCGCTTCTCTGTAACCTCTATATTATGTGATGACATATCTGGAGGGCGGTCGCCATGTTCTCGTTCCTCTGTGTTGTTCAATTACGTCTCAGGTAAATCGATAAACGTCATTTATTTTATAAAGTAAATCTATCACTGGGGTGACCCAGTCGCTTTGCTGTATGTAAAGCTACCACTGTAATAGTACTATTAAAGGGGCCCATGTGCAAGGGGGCCCCATAGTTCTGTAGGTAGGGGCGAACGCTCAATTCCTGTCCTTTGACCAGTGGTAGAAGTTTATGACCACCAGTGCTGCCTCCCGCTGTGTCATGTGACCAGATAACCCACCCAGCTGTACATCGCGGCACTAGTCAGGTGACTAGGAGCGTAAGGAAGCCCTCTGTACGTCGCTGCAGGTACACATGGTGCTGGAATAAATATAATCTGATTGTTGCTACACACTCATGACAAGCCAAAATTACCTGCAGTACGTATATGGGGAAAACCGTGGCGCCACCATGCCACACGGGTACCACGGTATACAGTATAGTGGTCGGTGAAAAGAATAGCTGCCATTTTCTCACAGAGAAGGCTGCCATTTTGTGATCCCAGTCACTATTCTGACACATTTTGAGGCGAGTGATCTATGACAAACTAGTTGCTAGGGACTTGCCGCTTGACAACCCTATGGTTGTTAAGCAGTGTCTCCATAGTAACCAGATTATCTCAAATAACTTCCATCTGTCCTATGATTTGGGGGACTTTTCCCGCCCTATGAACCAAAAATGGGGCAGGAATCATGCAAAAGCATCAACTCAGCCTGCCTTTTTAGTCAGATTTCTAATGGCCTTCATCACAAAATGGCCTCCACCTCTGCCCATCGCTGGTTCTTACGCTCATTTACCCTTCATTTAGGTCCAAACTGATTCACCTCATCTTATTACCTCATAGTTGGACCTAAAAAAAAAGCCATAGGATCCTTTTTCTCTCGCCCGGTCGTGTAGGAGGCGCTCTATTTTGCCTGTTTTATGTTTTATTTTCTCTGTCGTTGCCTCTTAGATTTCTATATTTGCTGTTAATATGATGGAATGAAATGCGAGGTGCGGGGAAGAGACATCCATCATGTGTGGATCTGTGTACAACGTGTCCCCGAATGTAAATTATAAATAAATGCATATTCTTTATAAGACCTGGCCTCCTCTATCAATCGTTACTACCAATAGGCTTCCGAGAAAACTAGGCCTCTGTGGACGGTTATAACATACGCACATCAGCCATAACGTTAAAACCTAATATTGTGGAAGTCTCCATTGTGCCACCAATACAGCTCTGATTCATCGAGGCCTGGACTTCACAAGACCTCTGAAGGTGTCCTGTGGTATCTGGCACAAGACATTACAAGTTGTTAAATGGCCTCCATGATTAGGACTTGCTTTTCCAGCACCCCCGACGGATGATCTAGGAATCTGGAGACCATTTTTGTGACAGGTACATTATACTCTCCTGGAGAATGGCAAGAGCAACACACTGCAAAAATTTTGGGGGCAATGTCACTCCTTCTATGGGTGTGGGCATGCCCCCTTTGGGACATCATGATACCCCTTTTGTATATTACCTCTCCCACTTTGGCCACTAAATGTGCCGGATAGGCCTCTTTTTTGGACATGACTGGCACATAAAACAGCCCAGGAGATTTGCCTGCTGTTCCGGGAGGTCACCCCTTTTTTTGGGAGCCTGATGGTGGCCACTGCCATTAGGGGGCACCGTTTCCAGTAAGGGGGGCACTTGGGTTGTACAATGTTTAGGCAAGTGGTACAAGTCACAGTAACATCCATATAATGCCGGGGCCCACAGTTTTCCAGTAGAACATTGCCCAGGGTAACCTTCCTCCCATAGCGCCCCCTGGTGCCATCTCTTCCGCAGATAAGTGACGCACACGCACCCGCGCCATCCACATGATGTAACACGTGATTTATCAGAGAAGGTCTCCATCTTCCATTGCCCATTGTAGGGGCTTTTGGAGGTGGATAGAAGGCAACATGGGCACTCTGACCAGTCTGTGACTACGCAGCCTCATACACAACAAGCTGCGATGCCCTGTGTGTACTGACATAAATAACATAACAAAATAAATGGACACACCAGACACCTAAATATAATCCCCCTCAGATCCTGGACCCCAAATAAAACCAGATCCCTAATAACAGACAGCATCGAGACTAGTTTGAGCAGTTGTCTGCTCAGGCCTCATGAACTTCTCCCTTTCTTACAAGTATATGGGGAAGGGCAGGGACATTTTGAGCACAAAACACCACCCCCTCCCCTTCTGACTTAATACATCTCACAGCTGGAGGATTGTTACAGTGAATCCAGGAGATCACTGCGGACATGGTGTCCGTAGTGACGTCACATCTCTCACCAGATATTGATGACATCACTATGAACAACATGAATAAGCTTTATGCATCCTGACTACTAGATTGGTGGAGACTGGACCTAGTCCTGCTCATACAGGTGACAGGCTCTGATACCCCATAACAAGCTGAGCCCCAGAATCAGTCTTGGATTGGTGTACCCCATTGATTAACATCAAACAGAGATTGTGAGAAAGTTGTATGCTAAAAAAAAAAAAAAAAAAAATTTCAAAAAATTCTCATTATAAAAAGGTTATTCAGAACCCGAAACCCCCTTTTAGCACACATAGAAGAGTAATTTTCAGCCACCAGGACCTAAGGTTGCCGATGTCTATGACATCAGCATGGTTTCCATAGTAATGATCACGCCCCCTTTGTTACATCACTAGCAGAATTTTGCTCTGACCTAAAAAGTCATAAGGAAAGTTCAGGCTTTCCCCTAAGGCTAGCTTCTACTGCTCTCTGCCTCCTCCATGCTTTACACTGCAGTTATGCTTGTTCAGATAAACACAAGCTCCGAAGATCAGAAGAAAGTCGGTGCACAGGGAAGTGATTGGGCACGGTGGCTGACAATGTGAGTGTTCCTGGGGTACCATTGCTGTCACTAGTGAAACCATGGCTGGTATTGGGGCAATGTGGCTGACATAACTGGCACTTGGGGACATTGTGGGTATTATGGCTGGGGCCCTGTGGCTAGCACTGGGCTGGGGCACTGTAGACCTATTACTGGGAGCACTGTGCCTGTTCCTGGGACCACTATGCCTATTACTGGAGGGCACTGTGCCTATTACTAGGGGGCACTGTGCCTATTACTGGGGGCACTGTGCCTATTACTGGGGGGCACTGTGCCTATTACTGGGGGGCACTGTGCCTATTACTGGAGGGCACTGTGCCTATTACTAGGGGGCACTGTGCCTATTACTGGAGGGCACTGTGCCTATTACTGGGGGGCACTGTGCCTATTACTGGGGGCACTGGAACTAGGAAACATAGTATACCTATACCTATAGTTGGCACTTAAGTCACTGGGGTTGGGGTCACTGTGGCTAGTACTTGGCTGGAGGCAATGTGGCTGACTCAGGGTGTTCTGCTTGGGTTACTGGGGACACTACTAGGGTAAATGAGGCTGTCATTAGGGGCATTGTGGCTGATTAAGGGCACTCTGTGGATGTTATTGGGGTACCGCTGCGAGCACTGAGGAATCTGTGGCTGGTACTTGGGACATTGTGATGGCACTGGGCTGAAGCATTGTGGCTGACTGGGGGCAATGTGACTGAAATGAGGGACCTTAAGGCTTCTATTAAGGGCACTGTAGATGACATGTGGGGCATTGTGGCTGAAAGCAAGGTGGCTTGCAGGGGCAGTAGTACTGACATTGTGGCACCATGACTGGATGGCTGACTGGGCACTATGTCTAGTTAGAAGGGGTACTATAATTGGGCATAGTGTGACTGACATCAGGGTGCCCTGGGGCTGACAATGAGAACACAGGGGGCACAATAGTATGCGACACATTTGGCAGCCCCTGACAATAATAGCCCCCAGGCTGGCACAGTGAGGTCTTCTCCCTTGCAGTTCCCTTGACCTCCACCAGAGGGGGCGCCTCACCATGATTTTTCTATGCTTTCCTATAAAATACAGTAAATACTACAAATGAATTAATCAGAGCCCCTGCAGCCTGGCCCGGAGACCCCCTACATAGCTCATCTTTCTGAGGGAATCATCTGCGCTCGCTGACTGGCTTTCTGGCGTCTTTCCTCCATCTTCCTACACCCGTCACCACAAGATCGTGACAAGAACCGCAGCGTCTCCGTGCGGCGCAGCTGTATACACTGTCCGTCCTTGTCGGCCGGGATATCAGCTTCGCTTAAATTCGCGGCTAGTTACTAAAATAAGAGGGCGAAGCGATCGCCTCGGCGGGGTGATGGAGAGCAACATGGCGGACGGAGGAGGAAGTGAGCAAGTCGGGATGTGACGAGTTAAAGCGCTGAAGACGGAGATCAGACATAGCGAGTGGCTCGTTGGTCTAGGGGTATGATTCTCGCTTCGGGTGCGAGAGGTCCCGGGTTCAAATCCCGGACGAGCCCAATTTTTTTTTCTTTTTTTTTTTTTACGATGTAGTAAAGATTAGACAGAAAGAACCTCCCAGTCAGTCCTCGCCTGACAACACAGTCTATCAGCCAAATGGACGCCTATGAATAGCGGGAAATAATCACACGAATTAAAATTCATTGCAAATTTTTGCATGTTTTGGATCCACAGGATTGTTGCAACGTTAGGATTGGCTGAAGTAGATCGGAATTCAAGGTGCAAAAAATTGGGCTCGTCCGGGATTTGAACCCGGGACCTCTCGCACCCTAAGCGAGAATCATACCCCTAGACCAACGAGCCGTCGCATGCGGAGAGTGGGGGAAAAGGCCCTGAAAAGACTCTCTACGGCACAAATGGTGAAAGTGAACGAAAAATTTCCAATTTTTCCATAAAGTTCAGGTCGTCTGTGAATAGGAAGATTCAATATTTCTATCTAGAAGCCAGGAAGCCATCTTTATCCTGACCAACTAAATGCAGACCCAATATCTACCACTATGCCCCCATTGAAAGCCACAATGCCCCAAGTGTACCAACCATCATGCCCACATTAAAATCTACAGCGCCCCCAAGGACACAATGCCGGCCATTATGTCCACATTAAAATCTACAGTGTCCCCAAAAACACCATCCCGACCATTATGTCCACATTAAAATCTACAGGGCCCCCAAGGACACAATCCCGACAGTCATGTCCGCATTAAAAGCCCCAGTGCTCCGTATACTGTATACTGTATACACCATATGATACTTTTCCTCTTGTTATGTCCTTCCACGTGTCCTCCTATTGCCGTATATTGTTCCAAACTAAAAAGGGAAGCGGAGTAATCATTTACAGAAGGGGGCAGATAGATTTTTTATCGTTACTTTTTGATCTTGCCAGAAAGGGATATTTGTGATCTATGATTCAGCATCATGTGAATATTACTCATATCACAATACCCCGTCATACTACAGGTCACCATAGTACAGGCCATTACCTCAAAAACTATACAGGAAGTATAGTATACAGCTAGTACAGGTAAATAGTATACGACTGACATATTATAGTACCGTATCATATAGCACTATAATACTGTCTACTATACGACTGTCCTACTACGGGTTCACATCTATACGACTGTCCTACTACAGGTCACATCTATACGACTGTCCTACTACAGGTCATGTACTATATCACTGTCCTACTACAGGTCATATCTATACGACTGTCCTACTACAGGTCACATCTATACGACTGTCCTACTACAGGTCACATACTATACGACTGTCCTACTACAGGTCACATCTATACGACTGTCCTACTACAGGTCACATCTATACGACTGTCCTACTACAGGTCATGTACTATATCACTGTCCTACTACAGGTCACATCTATACGACTGTCCTACTACAGGTCACATACTATACGACTGTCCTACTACAGGTCACATCTATACGACTGTCCTACTACAGGTCACATCTATACGACTGTCCTACTACAGGTCATGTACTATATCACTGTCCTACTACAGGTCACATCTATACGACTGTCCTACTACAGGTCATGTACTATATCACTGTCCTACTACAGGTCACATCTATACGACTGTCCTACTACAGGTCACATACTATACGACTGTCCTACTACAGGTCACATCTATACGACTGTCCTACTACAGGTCATGTACTATATCACTGTCCTACTACAGGTCACATCTATACGACTGTCCTACTACGGGTTCACATCTATACGACTGTCCTACTACAGGTCACATCTATACGACTGTCCTACTACGGGTTCACATCTATACGACTGTCCTACTACAGGTCACATCTATACGACTGTCCTACTACAGGTCACATCTATACGACTGTCCTACTACAGGTCACATACTATACGACTGTCCTACTACAGGTCACGTACATTACGACTGTCCTGCTACAGGTCACATACTATACGACTGTCCTACTACAGGTCATCACATACTATATGATTGTCCTGTGTTCCTGAAAAGGAAAGCACACTTGTGTAGTCATTAGATCCGCCATGACTGATTTTTTATCTACAAATATATAGTCCAAAGATGAATCCAGCACTAGTTCCTTTTTTTTTTTTTATAATGAATATTTCTTTTCTTTGATACTTTTTAACCCTTTAATAGAATTATAAAGACACAATTATAAAAACTGGGCTCGTCCGGGATTTGAACCCGGGACCTCTCGCACCCTAAGCGAGAATCATACCCCTAGACCAACGAGCCGGCGTATAAAACATCCAACGTAAGCGCGTCCTGAATATCAACTTTACGTAAATTCTCTCGGTTCTCTGCTGCTCTGGTAATTATCACATGGCCGTCAACTCCGCATTTCTCCCGTACGTTTCCAACACTCCCTCACTAAAAATCATCTCATGATTCCCTCGTCCTGTGCTGAACCCAACCAATCAGACGTGACTTCCTCGCTGTGCCATAGAAAGCTCTCAGAGCCAATGATATCATACCTTTCACTACAGCGTCGCTTCTATTAGCTGTAGCTGAACTCGTGGGCGTGGTCTGATGCCGTGGCCCTGACAACGCTCCCTCATTTTTCTGCTGTGGAGTTGGCGCCATAATCTAGTCAGGATCCTGGACTGTGGACTCTGCCCTGGATATCATGGCGGCTCTGTGTAGTTGGGCGGCTTGGTGATAGTTCAGGCCTGTGGCTAAAACTTTTATGGGACTACTTTTATCCTGTTCTGATTTGGCCGCCAGTGGAGTAGTCACCCATTGTGTAAAGCTATTTCTTAAAGGGGGTTTCCTACTTTTAGCCTTGATAACACATCCATGATCTATTATATTAATTTGTGATAAGAGGGGGCGGGGTCTAAAGCCAGAAATGGGGGTTCTAAGCCCACCAAATATCCTTCTCTTGTGCGATATACGTTTACGACATCCGATAGAACTAGGCTAGGGCTTTAGGGCAATTTTGGTTGCCCGATCAGTTATCGTCTGCTCAGCATTTTCATACTTTTGACTTTTTTTTTCATTTTTTAATGAATATTTCTTCTAGGCTTTTTTTTTTTTTTTTAACCCTTTGGCTAAATCATCAAGACACAATTATAAAAACTGGGCTCGTCCGGGATTTGAACCCGGGACCTCTCGCACCCTAAGCGAGAATCATACCCCTAGACCAACGAGCCGATATAAAGAACAGTTTCTGTCAAGGTTTTTTTGAAAAGTAAATTTACATAAATTTGCCAAACTGAACTTCACCTTACAATTCCCTCATCCTGAACTGAACCAATCAACTGCAGCTTTGCTTGAAGTGAACCAATCAGATGTCAGTTACTCACTGTGCAATAGAAAGATCTCAGAGCCAATGATATCATACCTTTCACTAAAGCGCTGATTCTATTGGCCGTCACTGAACTCATGGATGTGGCCTAATGGGGACTGCCGGGGCCCTGGTGACGTTCCCTCAACTTTCTACTGTGGAGTTGGCGCCATAATTTAGTCATGAGGACCTGTGAAATTATTGTGCGACTACTATTAGCCTGTTCTGATTTGGTCCTCACTGGAGTAGTCATGGTTTCCTACCATAAGCATTCATAGCACAGCCTTAGACTATACCATTAATTTGTAATCAGAGGGGGCGGGGTCTAGTTCTAGAAATAGAGGGGGATCTAAGTTGCTCTACTTTTTGGCTTCTTGGTCGTGTGGCACACTAGGGGTCACATTGTGACTCCATTCACTAACAGTAGTGAAGGAATCGCAGGGCGACCCAGCGATCTTTGGTAGTGCGATGGGAGTCGCAGCAAAGTATCCATGTACTTTAGCCTTACACTATGTAGCAGATTTATACCCTCTAGCCCCATCTTCAGGCAGATTCCATCTGGGAACTTCCATAGAAATTAATGGGAGGCAGAAAGAAAAGAGGATTTTGCTAAAATCTTAAAAAAAAAAACACAAGAGGATTTAGGATACAGAACCAGGCAAAAAATCTACTCCAATAAAAAAAGCTTCAAAATCTGCTTAAAAAAACCTGAATCAGATTTTTTTTTCTGCCGGACAAAAATAACTCTTTGTGAACTTACTCTAAAAGGAAACAAACTACAATTCATCACACAGAAATCAAACCCTTGCAGAGCTCCATCAACAGAAAAATAATACATTTTGGGTTAGGTAATAACAGTCAGAATGTATTTTGGCTCTAGCTCTCGTATTAAAATAAATGGGGGCACATCCACCAGTGGTTTATGCCAATTTTTCCGTGGCTGTATTCACAGTGGGGGTAAAACATCCCTATTGTCAGGATTGGGCCCTAACGATCAGCAGTTTATCTTCTCCCTATGGATAGAGTATAAATATGTTTTGTGGCGTAATCCTGTAATGTATATACACAGTGACTGCACCAGCAGAATAGTGAGTGCAGCTCTGGAGTATAATACAGGATGTAACTCAGGATCAGTACAGGATAAGTAATGTAATGTATGTACACAGTGACTGTACCAGCAGAATAGTGAGTGCAGCTCTGGAGTATAATACAGGATGTAACTCAGGATCAGTACAGGATAAGTAATGTAATGTATGTACACAGTGACTGTATCAGCAGAATAGTGAGTGCAGCTCTGGAGCATAATACAGGATGTAACTCAGGATCAGTACAGGATAAGTAATGTAATGTATGTACACAGTGACTGTATCAGCAGAATAGTGAGTGCAGCTCTGGAGCATAATACAGGATGTAACTCAGGATCAGTACAGGATAAGTAATGTAATGTATGTACGCAGTGACTGTACCAGCAGAATAGTGAGCGCAGCTCTGGAGTATAATACAGGATGTAACTCAGGATCAGTACAGGATAAGTAATGTAATGTATGTACACAGTGACTGTACCAGCAGAATAGTGAGTGCAGCTCTGGAGTATAATACAGGATGTAACTCAGGATCAGTACAGGATAAGTAATGTATGTACACAGTGACTGTATCAGCAGAATAGTGAGTGCAGCTCTGGAGCATAATACAGGATGTAACTCAGGATCAGTACAGGATAAGTAATGTAATGTATGTACACAGTGACTATCAGCAGAATAGTGAGTGCAGCTCTGGAGCATAATACAGGATGTAACTCAGGATCAGTACAGGATAAGTAATGTAATGTATGTACACAGTGACTGTACCAGCAGAATAGTGAGCGCAGCTCTGGAGTATAATACAGGATGTAACTCAGGATCAGTACAGGATAAGTAATGTAATGTATGTACACAGTGACTGTACCAGCAGAATAGTGAGCGCAGCTCTGGAGTATAATACAGGATGTAACTCAGGATCAGTACAGGATAAGTAATGTAATGTATGTACACAGTGACTGTACCAGCAGAATAGTGAGCGCAGCTCTGGAGTATAATACAGGATGTAACTCAGGATCAGTACAGGATAAGTAATGTAATGTATGTACGCAGTGACTGTACCAGCAGAATAGTGAGCGCAGCTCTGGAGTATAATACAGGATGTAACTCAGGATCAGTACAGGATAAGTAATGTAATGTATGTACACAGTGACTGTACCAGCAGAATAGTGAGCGCAGCTCTGGAGTATAATACAGGATGTAACTCAGGATCAGTACAGGATAAGTAATGTAATGTACCGTGTTTCTCCAAAAATAAGACCTACCCCGAAAATAAGCCCTAGCTAGATTTTCCAGGTTTTTTGGAGTAGGCTTGAAATATAAACCCTACTCCAAAAATAAGCCCTAGCTAATTTAACCCCTTCCCGACATCTGCCGTGCGATTACAGCGGAGGCCGGGTCCTTAAAGAAGGCGTACCCCGTACCTTTCTCGTTGCAGGTTGGCTCCCGCGCGGCAAGATCGCGGTAGCCGACCTGTTCCTTTGACAGCAGCCTGTCATAGGAATATTACTATTGAGGCCCTGCCTCAATAGTAATGTAGATAATCTCCCATAGACTGCAATATGTTGTATTGCAGTCTATGGGATGATTGCAGGTTCAAGCCCCCCCACTTTCACTCGAATACATATAAAACTAAAACATTACTGTGAAACACATACACATTAGGAATCCCTGTGTCCGAAAACGCCCGCTCTACAAACTTATAAAAATATTTTGCCTCTATGGTGAATGCCGTAGCGGAAAAAAAAAAATCAAAAGTGCCGAACTGCTGTGTTTTCGCTGTTTCACCTCTGATAGAAGTTGAAATAAAAAGTGATCAAATGTGTGATGATTGTTCATGGAAAACATTAAGACTTACCCCGAAAATAAGCCCTAGCCCTTTTTTTCGGAGCAAAAAATAATATAAGACCCTGTCTTATTTTCGGAGAAACACGGTATGTACACAGTGACTGTACCATCGGAATATCTTGAGTAAACCCCTTTAAGGCAACTTTTATTCTATACTGAGACAAGACAAAGACAACCCTCCACTGTCTTGGGCTAGTTCATGTTGTTCTTTAGACAGTGCGGATTCGGGGGCGGTGAGGACGACAGTGTTGTGTTCACATAACTTATCTCTGATGTTCCAGTCATTGACCGTACAGACCCGGAATGAAGGGAAAGATCTTTTCTGAAGGCTGTTTAGAGGTCACATATTTCAGAGATTGCAAAATGTCTCCACTGTATTCATCGCAGCTTCTGTCTAGGGCACGGATTCCTCATTTTGTCCTTCAAGACTCTTGAACAGATTCCCATGACAACCAAATATGATATTATACAAATATCTGATCACAGGTATATATGACGCGTTGGGGAGATATTGCCATGATGCTATGAAGGCAGGTTGTTTTTGGACAGTCAGGTATCATGGACCCGGGGATAGGGTAGTGTTACATGGCGGCCATGATACCTGACTGTTCTTGCTATGCAAACCTAAGCAGGGTAGTAGCTATGTATGTTGTATGTTATGGAGGTAGCAGCTGGGGGACAATCGGAATATCAAAATGGAAATACTTAACAATTTATTGACAACCCCTCATTGTGTCGCTGCCGCCAACAATATACAAGATGAAGTCCCCTGAAGCCTCCTACCGGGCCACCGGCTCAAGGGTGGTGCAGCCAATATGTGGCATAAGGGATGGGAAGAAGGGGGTCATTGGAGACAAGGAGAAGTGTGGATTTAAGGAAGACATTGTAAAGAGTGGGCAACTAGTGATGGTCCAATTCTGAATGTCAGTCAATGACCCTAAGATTATACACAGGCCCTCTATGTCTATGTGTTTCCGAACAAGGACTGCAAGGTTGTGTTACCTATCTGTCCTACAAGGGGTAGCACGGACATGGTGCAGGCCTTGGAAGACATTGGTAATACTTGGGCCCTTATAGCCTCTGATGTCCATGTATGCTTCTATCAGGACTGGCCCACAAGAGTACCAGAGGACCTTCAATGGGCCCAGGTTCTAACATAATAGTGGTCCAGCAGAAGACATCCAGATTCAGAGGCTACTTTGGTGTATGTCCTAGGGGTTGGTGGTGAGTGGGCTCCCAGTGTCATTTTATCTGGTGGCTCCAATGAACGTCAGCCTAGCATGGTCAGGTTCGATGAAATGTTATAATCTTACAGATTAAAAATGTGCGCCCCTTCCACCTTACTGCCCCAATATGTAACTTGGTAGCCATTGGATAATCGTTGACCATATTATGGGGACCTCCTGACCGGCCCCTGACAGATGTTGTCCAGGACTGATGGATTGGGGGTGTCGGTGTACAAAGCCAGATCCTTCTGTTCTGGCGGTAGATAAGCCATCACCAAATGTCGATCCGAGCCTGCAGGTATATGGGGAAGTCAGGAGACATAGCTGTCAGCCAATTAGATATCTAAGGTGGATGGGCACCTGAATTGTGAGCCGCTCCCCTCCCCCAGCTACCTCTGTTCTCTTTTATGTTGTAGATTTTGTTCCCAGGGACCCAGGCTTTGTTTTCTTCCGATGCCATGTGTATCCTGGCCGCTCTCCCGCTCTGATTGCGACATTGTATTCGATAATCCTTACTTCTTGATCCAGCCGGGACGTCGGGCTTTATGGGAAGAACGAGTCATATTATGGAGCGTGTCCCAGCCTGCAGCGGCTCCTCTACAGGACAATAAAGATTATTCCCAAACAAGCCAATCCATACTGAATAGCAGAAATAGTGCCCTCCATGAGCACACCATAGTGTACATTGTATGGAAAGGTGACAACACCCAATATTGTTCCCAGAACTCTTTGCATCCTTCAATAGGTTCCGCTCCACTGATTCCGGAACAGTTGGAATTTTTTCTCTAGCCCTCACCATTCCTGTGCACCCAATATGCTAATTATACTCTCTACCGTCAGGTGGGTGGTCCGTAACTATCTGCTCCAGCCCAGGACTGCCCACTTGACAGTAGATGAACTAATTAGCATATTGGAAAGTGAAATTGACAGAAGTGATTGCTCAGGAACAGTGGGGTCTAGAGAAAAAATTCCAACTGCGTCGGAATCGGTGTAGTAGTGACTAGTGAAGGATGCAAAGAGGTGGAGGTGGTGAAAGGTCCTCTTTAAAGTGGCTTTATACTTAAAGGGGTTGTCTCATGATTACAGGGATTGCAAGTGCAGCTTCTCTCACCTCTGACTGCTCTCACTGGGGACGTGTAGGATTACATGGCAACCATACATATGAATTCACATACAGTATGTTTCTTTCTAGTATCTATAGGGGGTTCAGAGTCAGGGGGCCCTTTATGGTATCTATAGGCCCTAGTAAGGTATAGGGATTGGGGATTCTCCCTTGTAAAGGGGCTCTACTACCTGTTCAATCCCTTTTTGTTAGAAGGATCCCCCCAAAAAATAATTCTAGAACGTACAACAATGACTTATCATCTGCAGTGGAAGCTGGCAGTGTTTAATATCGCTGCAGCGCCACCACAGGCGATGTGAAGTATTACACTGTTCTTACACTGTTGTGAATCCAAATCCTGCGCAGTCAGGTTGTACGGAAATGTAGAGAATGACGTAAATTGGCGAATGCGATCACCAGACCCCTGCCGAATGATAGGTGAGGGTCCCCACATCTATCTTCTATTGTGAATATGTATTTGATGGAATTAACCCTCTAACAGCGAAAACTTATGGCTGTTGCAGAAAAAAAAAAATGCCAGCAAAAGGAATTAAATTTTTTGTTATTTCGTCCCAACATGGCGGGAAAAAAAACAAACACTGCAGAAAATGCAGTTTCAGAAAAATATTGGTTTTGGGGATTGCATTTATTTTCATACATATATTTCATACATATATATATATATCTTATATATATCTTTTCTTTCTTTATATCATTATATTGTGTTTATTGTGATTTTACATATATATCTATATCTATAAAACAAATAGCCACAATAATAAAAATTGGGCTCGTCCGGGATTTGAACCCGGGACCTCTCGCACCCTAAGCGAGAATCATACCCCTAGACCAACGAGCCGCGATGCTGAACCTGGAGCACTGAGTAGTCTCTTCCCTATGGTGAGCGCAATTCTAGGTATAACCGTCGTCTGTCCTCATTACTGTTCTTTCAAGGCAATTCCTGGGGCCCCCTTATCCAGGTCCTAAAAACCAACCATCCTCAGGGCCCCCTCCTATCAGCCAATCAGCCTGCGCTTTTATTATCAGGAACGTGATGGACATCACTAAAAACCAATAGGATCCGTTTCTGTAAAGTAGAGGGGAGGAGTCTAAGAGTCTATTGGAAATCTATGAATTCAATGTTCTGCGATTCATCGGCCGACGTGTGCACTGTATCTGCCGCTAGCTGCGGTTCTGTGTAAGTCTGAATGATGGCTAAAATATTTTAAATTGCAATAAAAATTTTTAACCTATCATTTTATTTTTTTGCATTTTTGCCTAGAATTTTTTTTTGCACGTGGGTAAATTTAATATATTTTTATGTATAGACAAAGTTTATATTTTTTTTAAGGTTCTATACAAATTGTTAGCAATTGTTAACCCTTTCAGACTAAGCTCTTTTTACAATATTGATATTTTGGGGGGCAAATAAAAAAAAAAAAAATAAATAAAAAGGAAAGGAAAGGAAAGAAAAATGAGGGTGTAAATGGCACAGGGGGTTACGGGTACTGATAACCCAAATATAATCTGGTATTATAGTAATACATCCTTTGGTAATATTTTTATTGGATACATTGTTTTTAGTTTTTTCTTATTTTCTTAATTTTTTACATTTTTTTGAATATTAAAAAGAGATTTAATTAACAATTTTTTATATACTGTATATATATATATATATATATATATATATATATATATATATTGGCCCATATTTCCCACACTATGGTAATCAACGCACTAAGATTGACAGCAGCGTAATACTACCGTACATACGTGATAACCGCCTTGACCTAAGTCTACTGGTCATACAAAGAAGAAGGTTCTGATTCGGAGGAGGTCGTGGTAAAATGGGAATCCTTAGTGCCCTGGTTTCTGCATGTGCTGCAGTTTGAGGTTGGAACCAGCAGGTGTCAGTCACTTGAGAGCCAACTGGATAGCAGCAACGTATGTAACGCAGCTTTGGATGTGAATAGTGTAATAGGGCACAGCAGCTTGGTTAATTTATGAGAAATTATGATTCCGCAGTCATACACAGCCATTGTGGTTTTTGATCATAAGAAACGGGGTCATATACTGTGGTGGGGTGGGGGGCATAAAAAACAGGGTCATATACTGTACGGGGCTAAAAAAGGGGGTCATTTACCGTGTGATAAAATAAAGAAAAAGAAAAACATAAAAATAAAGGCCTAAAAAACCCACAAAAATTATTTGAATAACTCAAAGGAAAAAAATGTTATAGCCCTCAAAGTTGCAAAGAAACCCAAAAATGTGTCTGATCGTGAACTGGGGGAAATGGCCCGGTAGTGAAGCGGTTAAACCTGAAATAAATCTCCAGGGAAAGCTGAGTAGTCCATGAGGTTCTTCTCTCAGGTGAGGGACGGGCTTGTTGGTTTCACCTTCGATTTCCACCGCCATACAATGGCCTCTCATTATCTCACCTGCTGTCAATCTCGCTGCTGGTTTGCTACAATGTATCTATGTAGAGTCCAGGATTGTCTGGTCTGGATACATTCATATCCATATTGTGTGTCCCTACTGTATGAATGGAGCAGCCGTCACACATGTCTGATGCCGATTTCCGTTAGATTCACACTAGTGTCGCCTGTCCGTTGTTCTGGTCCTCCAACAGACTGCTAAAATAGTGGTTGCATACAGAGCCCGCAGACCCCACTGACTACGTGTGCAGCAGGACTTTTTCATCCACTGATTTCAGGGAGACGTTGCAACCTGATATTTCTATGGAGACTCCGGGGCAAGTGTGAATGTAGCTTTATTCATCTTCATGGGACTACCAAAGATAGCCAAGTACAGCGCTCAGCTATCGTATAGAGCTGGAGTGGATATGCGTGATGTTCTATTCACTTGGGCCCCTCACAATCAGTGCGACAAAACCCTTAAATGGATTTTCTCGGATTTATATATTGATATCTTGTCCTTAGACTAGATCATCAATATGTGAACTGTGGTGTCCCTCACAGATCAGCTGTTTGAAGAGGACGCAGCTCTCACAAGTGCTACTGATGATGTCATATGAATCGGTCACATGGCCATGCTGCAGCTCAGTCCCATTCAAATGAATGGAGCTGAGCTGCAATACCAAACACAGCCACTATACAATGTACGGCGCTGTGCTTGATTCAGTGAAGAGCTCATCTGAACACTGCAAACTCGTCATCTGGTCCCAGGTGTCAAATTCCCATTAATAACATACCGATGATGTCATCAATATGTAAGTCCTATAATACCCCTTTAATGCCACTATACCAAGCTCAAAAAAAAAATTCTATAGATTGTGCAATTAGAGGTGGTAATCCATTTTAAGGGCCCAGGGTAGGACTCCTCCTAGAAGGATGGAGAGGACTTCCTTAGGACTATAAGCTCTTTATGTTTGTCCCCTATATCTGGTTGTTCTTACCCCCCACTTGTCTTCAGATTTACTATTTTATCAATGGGAAGCCATAGCCCGGGCCGCAGCCCCAGTTTAAAGATCGGATCAGCTGATCCGGAGACATCAATAAGAAGGACGTGAGTATCAAGATAGACAAGATGAGCCCTGAAGACGATGAAAGCTTCAGCTGTATGGTCATAAATGGCCTGATATCCTCACTGATCGCAAGCCGATAAAGCTGCAAGTTGTGGGAAAGGAGACAGGAGCAAGAATACATAAGTGAAAATTACCTGCTGGAGTAACCTGGTAGGTAGTGGCCTAATGTACCTCTGAGGAGTCCTGTATGGGGGGCACTATATTGTGTGGGAGCCTATAACGGAGACACTTACCATATGGGGGCCTGTAACAGGGGATCTTACTCTATGGGGCATCTAAAGTGGACCCTTACTGTATGGGGGCCTGTAATGGGGACAGTATATTATATGGGGGCCACTAAAAGTGCAATATAACAATTGGTGGGATCAGTAAAGAAGGCGTTATACCGTGTGGGGGCCAAGTTCATGAACATGTATCCTAAACCACTCAATACTGACCTCAGTATCTGCTGAATCTCTCATTCCACAATAACTAAACTAGAGATATAAAGATTTCTCCGTCTGTTCTGATAGCACCAAAGAGTAAAAAGTGAGGAGAGAAAGTGGAATGAATAAAAAGTAAGAAGAAAGGGAGAAAATGCTGCCCCACTGACTCCACAACATCCAAGGACTGCAGCGTCTAATTCTTCTTGAATGTCTTCTATCACTACATAAGATATTCAGTCATTACACGTGTATCACACATGTGCGATAATAATACATGGAATGGAATGTGTGTTATTATTAATCTATTCATCAATTATTCATTAGTCACTCTGAGCGAAACAAAGCATAGTGCTGCAATAATCACATACAGTATTATAGTAGTTATATTCTTGTACATAGGAGTAGTATTATAGTAGTTATATTCTTGCACATAGGAGGTAGTATTATAGTAGTTATATTCTTCTACATAGGAGCAGTATTATAGTAGTTATATTCTTGTACATAGGGGGCAGTATTATAGTAGTTATATTCTTGTACATAGGACTAGTATTAT